>QANX01005647.1:85428-119599 GCA_003254975.1 Ochetophila trinervis
GGGGGGGGGGGCCGCGGTGGGTAAAGGAAAACAAAATACTTCCTTAGCTAAACTTATTACAAGATGAATTAGTACTGAATTTAGTTACTTGGTACCCATTAATTATGTCAAGTAGTTAACAGGATTAAAGCTCAGACCATTAATTAAGAGCAATAATAATATAGTAATAATAATAATGTGTAATATTTGAGTAAGAAAAACAGAGTGCTTTAAAATTAGTTTCTCGGCTCGTTCTTGTGCAGGACCAGGATGTTCCTCAGTTGCATATGGAGCATCAGAGGAAATTGGACCGTTTCGGATCAATAGAACTGGACAATCTCTTTATCTCAACAAGTATTCATGGAATACAGGTAATATATTATTAATTAATAACCACCATCTTTGCGCCAAATTAATTGCTGTTAATTAGTTTATATGCCAGTTTGATTTAATCAATTTCTTTTGTTTTTCTGTGGAAATTGAAATTTTTTTATTTATTCTTAATTTTTATTTGCAGAAGCAAATATTCTATTTCTTGAATCGCCTGCTGGAGTGGGTTTCTCATATACAAATACAAGTTCCAACCTTAAAGATTCCGGCGACAAAAGGACAGGTAATTCGAAAATATAAATGATAATTAATCAATTTCATCATTAAATTAAAAATCACTTCATATTAATCAAAAGAACAAATATTCATAACAAGGGCTAATTATATGGCACAGCTCAGGATGCTCTAGTATTTCTCCTCCGTTGGATGTCAAGGTTTCCAGAATACAAGTACAGAGAATTCTACATTGCTGGGGAAAGTTATGCAGGTATATATATATATATATATATATATATATATTTTTTTTTTTTTGGGTGAAAAATGCAGGCATATATATATATATATATATATTACAAATAATTCAATTTGGTACATAAATTAGATATTTAATTATTTTGATCATATGCTTTCACATTATATAGGACATTATGTACCTCAATTGGCAAAGAGAATCGTGGATTACAATAAAGCAAATTCTCATCCCATCCTCAATCTTAAAGGATTTACAGTAAGTGAAATTATAAATTAATTACATATAGTTTATATAATTCGAACTAGATTAATATATATATATATATATATATATGTATGTAGGTGGGCAATGCTGTGACAGATAATTACTACGATAGCATTGGAACTGTAACATTTTGGTGGACACATTCCATGATATCCGATCAGACCTACCAGTCAATCCTCAAACACTGCAATTTCAGCGCTGAGAAGACCTCTGAACACTGCGATAACGCAGTGAACTACGCAATGAACCATGAATTTGGAGATATAGACCAGTACAGCATTTACACTCCATCTTGCATGGCACTACCTAACAAAACGATGCAAATCATGAGACTCAAAAATACTCTTCTGCGTCGAAGGCTTTCTGGGTATGATCCATGCACTGAGAATTATGCAGAGAAATATTACAACAGACCAGACGTTCAAAAGGCCTTGCATGCAAACACTACCCGGATTCCTTACAAATGGACTGCTTGCAGGTTCTTTTTTTCATTGTTAGTTCATATTTCCCATTCTTGCAATAAAATTTATTTATTTATTTTATTTTTTATTTTGTGTAAATTTTTCTTTTTTTGGGCTTGCAGTGATGTTCTTATTAAGTATTGGAGGGATTCTGAAAACTCCATCTTGCCCATTTACAAGGACCTGATAGAAGCTGGTCTAAGAATCTGGGTTTTCAGGTGAGATTTCGATAAATCCTGCACTGGAAATATTATTATATTGAAATTTATGAGCTCTGGGTTCTGGACCTTCTGATTAAAAAAAATACCTTTGGTGCAAATCAAAGGTACACCCTTGGAAGGAGAAATTAATAGTAATGAAATTTGTGATCTTAGTTGCTCCTGATAAGTTTTTGGGTACTTGCTGTTTGAGTTTCAGTTTCTCTCAGTATTTCCACCATATATAAACAGAGATATTTGACAGAAAATTTGTATTATAGTTGGGAATTTCATCTCATGTAGATTTTATAGGGACTAGTTTCTAGACATAGGACACCAAAAATCACCTCAAATTAATTTTTATATTAATGTATATGGATATGTATATACATCCCAGCCCCTGAATTGAACATACGCTTACATCTGAAAATTTAATAAATAAATAACCTAAATATAAGAGAGGATAAACTGAGAAAGCTTTTCCGAGTTGCTATAAAATCCCACCAGAAATTTTGAAGTAATATTTTAAAAGGAAGAAGATTGGTCATCGTTCACTCCCTCTTCGCATCCGTACTTTGGGATTAAGAAAAAAAATATATAAAATATAGTACAAAAAAAAAAAAAAAACACCTGGTGGACAGACTGATATAAATCTAAAGCTGTCAAAAGTGCCTGACAATACGACTCGACTCCTCTCTTTCCCATGAACATTTTTTGTTACTTAAACAATATCAAATCACTTAAATGAATATCTGTTCGTTTGCAGGAAAGTTGGCATTTGAAAAGATTTGAGTGTTTGACTGGATTATTATCGTTATTAATCTCTCTCTCTTTTTTTTTGGACCATTTCAAACTATGAACGGACATTATGATTATGATCTCTGTTCCCTAAACGGGAGGTTTTCACGACTTTCCTTATCAGTATTTGTGTGTGTGTGTTGTGTGTGTGGGGGGGGGGGAAAGATAATATATTTGGTTCAAAAAATATTATCCAACATAAATTGGGATGTGAATTTCCTTTTGGTCGTTTTTTTGTGAAACACAATACCAGTAGTATCATACAAGCAAGAATCCAAAAATAGCCATCCAAGTAAGCAAGAAATAGAGTCAATTTTAAATCTGGCATCATTGTTTAGCAAATACTTGCGGAAATTTTCAATTTCCACAAGGACATTAACATGAAAAGCGGAGACAGAATTTAATGCCTATTACTTTCCTTGTAGCGGGGACACCGATTCAGTTGTTCCGGTGACAGCCACAAGATTCTCCCTCGGCCATCTCAATCTTAAAATCAAAACCAGGTGGTATCCATGGTACTCAGGGAGGCAGGTAATGATCAATGTAATAAAAAAACCAATTGCAATACCTTCCATTTTCATTATCAAAGAGGGTTATAAAAGTTGTGGATCAAATTGTTTTTGATAGGTAGGAGGATGGACAGAGGTTTATGATGGCCTTACTTTTGCAACTGTTAGAGGAGCTGGCCATGAAGTTCCAATCTTTCAGCCCAAGAGAGCTTTCATCCTTTTCAGGTCATTTTTGGCAGGAAAAGAATTGCCAAAATCTTGACATGGTAATCAACAAAAACATAGATATTTTGATCAAGAGTAATTGATCTGTTAGAGCAAAATCCGGGTTTAACAATGAAGAGACTAGATTAGGAACCATTCATGAAATTAGTACTGATATTATAATCAAGCAAGTTGATTGGGGTGAATTTGGGAATTCTTCAGATAGATTATGAATTAAATTTATTATTCCACTTGGAAATTATACAATGCAAGTACAATAAGATCCAATGTTTTTCTTGGATAGCTAAACATGGAGTACCTACTTCACTTAATGTGTCTAATTCATAAGTTCAAGGATTACTAAATTCCTGATTAACTAATTGAAAAAATGCATCTTCATTTCATGCAGTCTGGTTTGCTAAAATGGTATAAAGGAATATATAGGATTTATAAAGAACTGAACTTTTTTTTCTTGTTCAAGGATTACTAAATTCCTGATTAACTAATTGAACAAATGCATTTTAATTTCATGCAGTCTGGTTTGCTAAAATGTTATATAGGAATATATAGGATTTATAAAGAACAGAACTTTTTTTTCTTCCTTGCTTTCTTCTTGCTCAATGAAATATCCAGTGTAAAACTCATTCGACCAAAATGTGTCTTATTTTACCAGACAAACGCTAGTCACCAAAACATGTTAAAAAAGAAAAAATAAAGATGAAGTTGATACAAGATACATTTTGATCAGCAAATAATCCTCAGCTATACTCATGTAACATTGATGCTCAAATTAAAATACTAAGCATATAAAATCATCGATGTCGAAACTAATATAAAATTAGTACATTTCTGTTGTATAAATAATTATAAAACTAGTATGTCTTTACCACACAAATCTATAGTTCCTAAAAATGAAACAAAACAATTATTGTTCAGGTTCATTTACCAGGATTGGGAGAAAAGCCATAGCCACCTACCTCAACCATATCCTCTTCCTCTTTGACTCTTAATTGTGCAGTTCATGGTAGTACTCTTCGGTTACGACAAATCAGTGTAACAAATACCCAGCATTCATCTTTTAGTGAGCCTGGAGATAAGAGGTACAAATCTCTACTTTAGTTAAAAACTGATATTTCAATGGATAGGGGGGGAGGAATTAAATAAATTAATTAATTAATTAAAAAAAAAAACTCATGGTACTTCCAATGTGAGCATTTTGCCCAGATGGTATACAAAATTGACATTATCTGAAAGGAAAAACCATTACTTCAATCCATCACCGACGCCTAGTGGCATTCCTAAACTTTGGGCAAGATCACTCATCCTTTCCTTCATTGCCTGAGAGTTAATAAGACCAAAGGTTTTCAACTTTAAATAGAAAAGCAGCAGAATAAGTGTAGCAATCCTTCAGTTAAAAATGGGAAATTCTCACCTGGACACTCTTCTGGTGTGCATACTTGTATGCCTCAGTAACCAAAGGAGAAACTTTCTACAGCATAAAATCGAAACCGATCTTTATTTATTTAGCATCAAAATCAGACATCACGGATCCAAATAACTATTAACATTTTTTGGTTATCATACAATTTTTTTTTAACACAACAAAACTAACCAATAAAAACTTCTCTCTTTTGTAATTATTTACAACATGAGAATAAAAATTAAGCCAAAACATTGAAAGGTTGGGAAGGGTTTCAAAATATGGACTTGTAACTAAATATTTTGTTAACAAAGAGTTAGATGAAATCCTCTTCAATGCTTATTTCCTGCTGCAAAATGCCCCTATGATTTCGTCATGTTGCAGTCTATTTGCTTTTTTCTTTAAAAAAAGAAAAAAAAAAAGAGTGAAAATAAATAGGAAAAAATTATAAAAAAATAGAATGTCAAATCTCCAAAATAGCCAATTTCTTCATAAATAGAGCCATTTTTGTTGACCAAATTCATCATCCATCAAAGATATCCCTCAAAACCAGAACTGATTGTCTTCCAGATGGTCATGCCAAGCTGCCAAGATTTTTACATATTGAGGGATAGGCCATTAGTTTTAATCAACCTGCCCATAAGAAACACAAACATGGCACTATGGTAGTCCTCTACAAAGAAGAGAATTTCAACTATTTGAGACTCAAATGTGGAAAAAACTATTTAACACTTTATAAATTTTAGACATTATGTTAAAACTGACTCAGAATGCTGAGAGACATGCCTTTGGATTTTCTTCTGACTTGGTTAAGAAAAAAGTACAATAGCATTTTGAGTTTCAACAACCACTATTTAAATGATGGACTCTCTCAACAGTGAAGCAGGACAAAACGTGGATTCCAAAAAGTTAAAAAAACTTGATAGATATGCATCTTCATCTTTCAACCAAGAGGAAAAGTAACATGATGGTTACAAAATGTCAAGTGAATTGCAGGCACTCACTTCTGGCCCTAATTCCATTGCAGCCTCAGTGATTTCTGTCCGTACAGGTTGCTGGTTACCAGACAGTGTTACCTAAACAATAGAAATAGTTAGTAACTTTGTTTAAGCTGTGAATAAAAAAAGTGAGATGCAAAAATAGGCGACCAGAAGAACCATAAAGATATACTCCAATCAACTGGACAGCATTAGTATGCAATTTGTATTCCAAACATTTCTATATTTCATACCTTGTGAAGATATCAAATGAAACCAACAGTTCTAATATGAACGGGTTTCAATACTTTCATAATGAAAAATATAGCAACAATTCCAACGAAAAGAAAAAAAATAAAAAACAAATAAACTGGGCCTTTACTAAAATAATAACGACTATTATAATCCCCTTAAGAATATTGTCACAGAACAGCAGCCAGAAAAGATAAATTTTTGCCTTAACTAAGTAAATTTGAACCAAACTGTACCAAATTTTTAGGCAACTTTGTCCTTAGCTATAACGAAAATTTAACTTCAACTGACTGAATTTTTCACATGGTAAATGTCAAAATTGGAGAAAGACAGAGAAAATAGAATCTGTAGCATAAGAAACAATCGTATGTTTGTGTGAAGGAGAGATATATACCTTTATTAGCTCGCCTTCACAGTAACCATCAAACTCTGCTCTGCGAACATGAAAAGAAAATATTGAGGAATTCGGCAAACAGAAAAATTAAAAAATGTAATGACAATGAAATTAATCGTGTTATACGCAGCAAGTTCTTTTTGCACTCGCACTGCCTCAACTTGGACAACCATTTGTGCCTTCTTCACAGTCTCGTACAGATTCTGCATATTCCCAAAGATTCCTGCCTAAAATCACATAGTGTAATTTGATGTTAGTCTTAATTTAACATATTCAAGAGAAGCAAAACTTCTACCAACAGCTAAACTCACTTAAACAATATATGATAGGGAATCAATAAATAAAACAATATATGATATTCATGGTTATAATAAATGTGACTTACAATGTCATTGCATCTTGCATATAAATCAAGCCAAAAATATAACAAAACCCACAAGTGTGTGCCCTTGTTAAATCAGGTGAACATTACTTTTACTGCTGGCTCTTCATTTACTGCATATCTATATAAATTGGTTTTTTTTGGGGGGGGCGGCTGAATAAGAGTTGAAATAACAGATTAAATTGGTCAACCTTTGAAGAAGCATCATCACTCTTCTCATTATTTTCCTCTTCCCACCAAATAGACCATATAAGCGTAAAGATCTGTAATTTCACCCAAAGATCACAGAACAACACGGCAAGAAGATCTGTGTACCAGCTAAATTTGCAGTTGAATTTAGATTGCCTGTAAAGTGGACATAAAAGAATAAGTAAAAAACAAAACAAGAAAAGGTTCATCCCTTTACCAGCTAATAGTTTTCCACAATTCTCTAGACCCTCATTCTCTCTTGTTTTAAGACATGGTATCGTAAACTTCCCATATTAACAATCAAACACCTTAAACAGTCATATATTATACACATGGTATCGTAAATCTTTACTTTGCTTTCCTTCCATCTCAAATCCAAACGGATTCATAATCATAAATAAATGCAAATTTTTTACCTCAACTATTAAATCTTTATGACAGTTTTGAAGGAATGGAAAAGACGGGCATAATGGGATAATACAATTAACGCCTTACAAGTCCATCAACTCCTCCTAAAATGACACTGCTCCATACATATTATTACCTGCAGTTTTCTTCTTGTTATCCTCGTTTATTATTTTTCTTACTCTCCTCTTTCCCCTCATTTCTTTCTTAGGGTATCAATTATCTTCGTTCTAACTTGTAATTTCCCACCTTCTTAAGTGTCAATTCTTCATTCATCCACAAGCCTTTAAAATTCAAATAATTAAAGATTTTTTGGACATCCCCTCACATGCCCACTACTCATTGTTTGCAGTTGGAACATCCATTTCCTTGCTTAATTTTCATTTTCAACAAGTATCTCTAAAACATATATGTGTATCTACGTATACATACATATAATATATATATCGAAAAACTAAAACAAAGCAAAAGAATTCATGGACCTCCAAAGTGTTTCAATTAGACCCAAAATAAGAAAAAAGAAAAAATTCTCAACCAAGCATGGACCTTCAAAGTGTTTCACCAAGCATACTATTCAGAACAGAATGAAAATCCAAGTAAATATTTTATCCAATTATATATTTTGTCTTTAGTTTCTAACATTAAACATGCAGAATTTTACATCCTAAGCAATAAAAAGTAAAGCTCATTCAATTCCCACGTTTTCTCCGCAGCGAAACAGAAAGAGAGAGTTACAGAGAGTGAGTGATGAGGGAAAAGGTCTTTTCCAGTCATTCCCGCCGAGTCCATGTAGCTTTGATATCTGACCCGTAAAAGAAATCGTCGACGCCCTAGCCTATTTTCAGAGAGAGAGAGAGAGGATAAAGTGCATTTTTCTTTTTTCTTTTTTGTGAGTTTCGAGCTTCAGTGATGAAGTTTTAGGAATTACGGATACCCAGAGTTTCTCTCTAATTTGATGACGGACCAATTGGTTTCAAGCCCATTTCATATCGGGGAATAAGCACCACTGATTTTAAAAATATAAATTTATAATGGTTGGATTATTTTTTTTTTATATTTTGTTTTAATATCTCTTTTATATATGTAAAACTGTTTTGATTTTTACATGTGTATTTTTAATTCAGTTTTTGTTAGGCTGATTTAGATTCTGATATATATTTTTATTTTTAAATAAAATTATTTTTGTTAAGATCATTTAGATTTTTATATATATTTTTATTTTTAAATAAAATTATTAAATTTTAAATTTATGACCATTAAAAATATATCATTATTTATTTTATATTTTATATTTAACAGTATTTAATAATATATCAGTACTTTTTTTTTATTAATACAAAAGAAAAGCTAAGAAAATAAAAAATAACAAAAGATATACATTTTTTTTTATTGTAGAATTTGAAAATTACATTTATTGATTTTGGCTTGTCCATTTTGAATTTTTTTTTTTGAAAATTTATTCAGTTATTATTTATTAGACTAAAAAAAATTGACTAATAATTCATNTTGCTAACTAACAAGATACATAATTCACAGCATCATCACTTGCTCTCTTTGAGGAGCAATTAGATTTTACCAAAAAAAAATCCCAATGGAGAGAGAAACGGAGATATGGATATAATGGAAAAAATATTTTGTTCTATGAGGACTAACTTAAAAATAAATGATATTATATTAGATGGAGACCCCGTACCACAGATATAGAGTCATTTTGCAACATAACACACACACACACACACACATATATATATATATAAAGGAAAAAAATCCTAATGTCGATCTTAAAGCAACAGAGAAAAAAAAAGTAAAAAAAAATAATCAACATCAGAGCATCAAACTCTTCTGCTTTTTTTTGCTACCCTCAAGATAAAAAAAATCCCTCATATAAAAAAATAGAAGACAATATATATATATATATATATATATATATATATATATATCATCAACGAGATTAGAAGAGAGTGGCTTTATTTGAGAAGTCCAGTATCTTAATTGGTTAGCAAATTTCATAGTAATAAAGAAGAAGAATTGTCTGCATTGACTTCACAGATCTGAACAAGGTGTGCCCCAACGATAGCTTCTTTTTACCCATGATTGGTATGATTATGGATGCTAATACGGGACATGAAATGGTAAGTTTTCTCATTGCCTTTTTAGGCTACTAGTAGATTCTAATACATTCAAGTGATTAGGAGGAAACCTCTTTCATGATTGAAAGATAAATTTATTGTTATAAGGTCAAAACATTTGGGGTTAAAGAATGTACGAGACATATATCAACGACTCGTTAACAAAATGTTCAAGGAGCATATCGATAAAAGCTGTAGAGGTTTCTATTTATATTATGCTAGTGAATTCTCTTCGAGATGATGACCACCTTGACCATTTCAAATAGATATTCGATATGTTGGAGAAGTATAGGATGAGGCTTAATCCGACAATGTACACTTTTAGGATTTTGGCTGGTATGTTCATTAGACTCTTGGTAATTCAACGAGGAATTGAAGCTAACTTGATTCAGATCAAATCATTACTCGACATGGCTTCACCTCATACAAAAAATGACACGATGAAGCTGAATAGCATAATTGCAGCTTTAAGCTAATTCATCTCTAGGTATTCAGACCACTATCATAAGTTTTTCAATATCTTGAAGGGTAGCAAATATTTTCAATGGAATGAGGAATGAGAAGCGACTTTTCAAGAATTGAAGTCTTATCTCAGCTCACCACCGATCCTAGTGAAGCAAAGCCAAGAGACGCGCTACAATTTTATCTTGTGGTCTCAAATAAGGCCATGAGCTAGGGGTCGATAAAGACTGAAGGTAAGGAACATAAACTAGTCTATGTCAGCAAATAACTTTTGGATGCAAAAACTAGGTATTCCTAGATGGAAAAGTTGATTCTCGCACTCATAGTCCCCGCGAGGAAATTGAGGTTTTCACGAATTAACCTTTAAGAACAATATTACACAAGCCAAACTTATAGAGGAGAAAGACACATTGGCCAATGGAACTTGGAGAATTCAACATACGATATGTACCTTGGACAACTTGACTTTATAGTGGAGTTCTCAATGTCAAAGCAAGAACATTTGAAAGCAAGAGTGACGATCCATGAACTTTATATGTGGATGGTTTTTCAAACGCCAAAGGAAACAATGAAAGAATGCTATAAATAGTCTGAATGGAGAACTGATTGAACATTCCTTTCGATTCAGATTCATAGCTTCCAACAATGAAGTAGAGTACGAGACTTTAATCGTTGGGCTAAGTTGAGAGTCGTTTCTTTATGCATCTTAAGTGGTTCAATCATAAGTCAATGGGAAAATTACAGCCAAATAATTTTCGATGGCCTTATACTTGAGTAAGGTGAAAGGTTTGTAGGTGAATTTTGAGAAGTTAGAGCTAAATTAGATGCCGAGAGATAGAATAGCCATGTGGGCACTGTAAAAAATATTGTTTCAACAGTGGCATCAGATGGGAAAAGAACAATCCCATTGGAATTCCTATTCGAGATGAGCATCACTACAGAGGCACAAGTTTTAACCATAGGAGAAGATAAACTGTTGGATCGAGAAAATCATATACTACATCATCGACAAAATTCAACTAGTAGACAAGTCGGATGCTTGAAAACTAAGGATGAGAACTGCTCGAGATGGTTTTTTGGGACAGTAACTGTATAGGATATCGTACTTGGGGGCCACTTCTCAAATGTCTCGGCCATAAAAAAGCTCTCAAAATCACAATAAAAAATTCATGAGGGAGAGTTATGGAATGACATATCATATTGCAAGGGTATTCTTGGCATACATTTCATAAAATTCAAAGGCTTACACCAGTGGCTAGTGACAAATGCTAGAGATTTGCCCCAATACTTTATGCGCCTTCCAATGAGCTCACATCCTTATCTAGTCATTGTTCTTTCATTCAGTATGGATTGGATATTATGGGACAATTGAATGTGGAACCAAAGCAAAAGAAGTCATGCTAGTAGTAACTGACGCCTTCTATAAGTGGGTAGAAGTTGAAGCCTATTGATATGCTCAAGTATACGAATCGCACCAAGTAATAACGCAATATCAAATATAGAACCCAAAGATATTAGTTCCCAATTACTAGAAAGTTTAGTTTAATTGTGATATTTAAGTGGCCAATTGAAGGTTGTGAATTAAAAGATAAAGAAATTGAAATTTCAATAAAAATAAAGGCTGAAAAATTAAATTGTAATAAAATAAAAGAGCAGAGTTAAACAAATTGAATTAAAATTGCAAGAAAGTAAACTGAATTAAAGTAAATTACATAAAATTAAATGAAAAGAAAATTTAAATAACAAGGAAATTAAATTGCAAGAATTTAAAAGATAGTATTTTTGTATTCCACAACACTAGAGAGTTGCAAACAAAAAAACAAAGAGTTGATGCTAAAATTCATAGAGAAGAAAAATAGCATAAAAGATTTTTTATATAAAAGATTAGAAGGACTCGTAAAGCAATAAAATCCAAAATTTTTATTCAAGTATCAACGCAATGATTACATAAGAAACTTATAGAACAAAAGAAAAATAAAAGAGAATCTCCTTGGGCTTAGGTAGGTAGAAATTTTGTCAATATGGATTCAATGAAGAATAGGATTATAAGAAATGATGGCTAGGGTTTGTAAAAAGGGATCAATGGAGGCTAAGGATGACAGAGATGGTGATGAAGACAAAAAGATATTCAAGGCTACAGTGGGCAGCAATTATGGCGGTGGCTAATGGTGTTAGATTAGTGTTGATGAAAATTATTATGGTGTTTGTATGAGTTATGCGGAAGAGAATGCTGCTGAAGAATTGAAAAGCTAATTTGAAGTATCACAAATTAAAATTTATGAGTATAAAGGTACATGTTTGTCTTACTAGCTAGTAACTGCAAGAAACTTTAGTTTGGAAAATGTGGACTTGTAAATAAGAAACGTAGCTTGAAAACAAAATGATGAGTAGTAATCATTTTTTAAAATAGATTAAACAAAAGACTGTAGGGCATGCGTTTGAAACCGCAATGACAGTTCTAGGCCTATGCATGTGAATATGCAAGCACTGTGTTATAATATTGTCATTGTTTTAGTATTGTTTTTCACGTATTTTATTTGGATTTTGATGGTAATTATTGTTTAGAATTTTTTCATTTAGTACAAAGTAAACATTTAGTACAAATGATCATGTTGGGCAACAAAAGTATCAATGCGAGGGTTATAGAAAAATCCCAATAGAAGATTTTGGAAATGCAACAATTATAAGATAATTAATTATACATAATTATATTGCTTGTTGCATTTAAAATAAAATTTTGTATTGAATATATGGGTGTTATACATTTACTATGGAACATTTGTATGGGATAATGATATACATTGTATATCAGGAAACATGGACAAAACGAAATATTTAGCAATGAATTAGTTCACTAAATTATAATGTTTGGGAATTACATTCCAATTCGAAGGATCTCTTTTAAATTTTGAATGAAAATTGAGATCAAAATGTGGAAAAAATTATCACGATGCAATTGTCAAAATGTAGAATGAAAAGTGACTCTGATTGAATATTTCTAATTGTCATTTTTGTGAATAATTTCATTTTGTTGGAAGTCAACTTTCCAAAGATATGCGAATTAATGTATGATTTTTAGGGTTTACTATTATTAATGCATTAACTTTAGGTGAAGTGAACTTTAGTTGATATGTGTAGTAATGTATTGTTTTTATAAATGTATTAACTTTAGGTGAAGTGAACTTTAACTGATAGGTGTATTAATGTATTATTTTTCTTTTAAAGATGCACTGCTACTTTAGGTCGCAAACTAAAATACATATATTCAAAATGAGCGCCAACAAAAGTTTAAAATCTTGCTATATCAGTAAAAGTCAAGATCAAGTATACATTTAACAAAGAAAATAAAAACAACCATAAAACTCAAGCACAACGGTATTGATGATTGCACATTCTCACAAGCAACATAATTACCAGCTATAATATTTTAGTATGCCCTTTTAAATTTAATCCTACATATCAAAAAGGTTTACAAGGATTAAAACTTTTAAAAAGTAACAACAAGCTTCATTTGTAATACTATTTAGCCTAAGAAGTTACCCATTTGAAAGGTAAATAATCACTTTCATTTGAAGATTAAATTGGAGTCATTGACATATGTTGTAGATTTATATAAGAAATATAAATAAACTTATTACTACTCGAATTGTCATATAAAATTATATAACAACAAAGTATTGAAATGCTTTACCTTTGTTGAACCTTATGATAATTTATTTTATCATGTTGCTTCCCTCAAAGTTCACATTCTTTACAAAGTCTTGCTTTTGAAATTAATATCTCTTTTGAAGATTTAATTCTTCCCCCACATCAATTTGATTTCACTGCTACTTTAAGTGGCAAGCTGAAATATATATATTCAAAATGAATGCCAATAAAAGTTTTAAATCTTGTTGTAATAGTAAAAGTCAACATCAAGTATACATTTAACAAAGAGGACAAGAAACAACCCTAAAGCACAACAATATCGATGATTTCTCATCCTCACAAGCAGCAGAATTACCAGATATAATCTTTTAGTATGCCCATGTAAATTCAATCATACAAATCAAAAGGTTTAAAGAATTAAAAATTTGAAAAAGTAACAACAAATGTCATTTGTAACATTATTTATTATAAGAAATTATATGCTCGTGATTCTAAATTGGAGTCTTTGACATATGTTGTTGATATATATACACGAAAAATAAATAAACTTAAAATTGGAAAAGTCATATAAATGTACATAAGAACAAACTATTTATTTTAAGTATATAGTTTCTTTTATCATGCTTCAGTCCGCGAAGTCCACACCCTTTACAAAGACTTTCTTTTGAAATTGCTATGTCTTTTGAAAATTTAATTCTTCTTCCACATCCTTTTGATCTCACATGTGATGGGTTATTAATACTTCGAATATCTTGAGTTCTTTTGCGAACTGAACTTTCTCTTTGATTCTACCACCATTCATCGCTTTAACTTATCATGTAACAATTTAAACTCATCCGAAAGGAAATTAGTGGTCTCAATTATGAAAGATACGCTAAAGACGAGAGCGGAAGAAAATTGAGATAACCTAGCATACCTAGACATAAGTTACGTATTATATAGCTCAACAATATCTAGGCATATGTTGTCAAACACTTCACCATCTTTGCATTTTTGTCCATATCATAAGAATGTCGTTTCTTGGTAAATATATAACATGTTTGACAAGAAAAAATGCAAAAATAAGTATACATGGAAATTATTTGAAGTCAAATAGTCTACAACTGCATGACACAAAATCTAAAACCCTATTATATGTAGGGCGTCTACTTGTTGATGATGAAATCCCAACAGTCATCTCCACTATATAAAGCATTGACTCATCATCTTCATATGTGTATCGTAAAACATAACTAGCACTTTCAAACATCTTATTTTGGAAAAGCATAAAAATTTATTTTTGTGTACACTTTCACAATTTAGGACTCCATAGGCCACGAAGATTTCAACTTTGGTTCCTCATTAGCATCAACATGATCTGTAGCTTGCTACTTATGCCTTTGATGAATAAGAGCTCTATTAAAATGAATGATAAAATCCATTAAAGAATTGTTCTTTGAGATGTACTATTTGAACAATGCATGCAAACTTTCTGATTTTTAACTACTTGACATTCTAGCATTAAAAAAATTGCTAAAATAAGCAGGAACCTATTTGCTGCAAAGTTTATACACTTAACAAAACCAATCATTTTTTTCCAATTTACATTTGCTCAACAAATCTGCCTAACTAATTGCAAACTCTCCAATGGTCTCATAGTTAAAAATGACATCTTTGAACAATACATAGTGGTTCTAATAAGCTATTTCACCTATCCTTTCAGAAAATTTGTTCAAAATATGCTACAAACTATATTGATGACAAGTTTATGGAGAGCATGAGAAATGGCCTTACTCATAGTAGGATCTTCATAAATAATAATCACCTGAGGTGCACTCTTTTCCATGGCATCCAAGAATTGATTGAACAACCAAGTAAAAGACTTACTTTTTTTTATTACTTAATGTACCACATCCAAAAATGATAGTTTGACCATGGTGGTTTACTCATGTTAGAGGGGCAAATATGATGTCATATATGTTTGTGTTGTAAGTTGTATTTATAATAGGCCCAAAAATTTTATATGCTCTCCTTGCAGCAAGATTTACTCAAAAGCATCTAACAAGTTTTCTTTCGTCATCCAATTTATAGCTAAAGTAGAAATAAACAATTTTTTTTTCTTTCATAGAAGAATTTTTTTTTTTGCATCAATCTCTTTATCATTGTCTTTCAATTTTTTTTTTATTTTATAATTTCTTATATCCCTCCTAATACAATTGATACTGTTAGGACAACCAAATTTATACCTTCAGAACTCTTATCTATTGACATGTGGGAATATTTGCTTCAGATAACTGTAGGGTCAAAATTCTTTTTGCACTTGACACAACTCTTTGTGGTCTTAACTAATATACCTTACTTAGAGTGGTAAGTAAGTGGTTATGCTCTTCCACAAAGAGGTATGCAATCTAGTTTGGTCATCTTTGCTGCTTAACTGTAATCATTTCAGCATTGTAACCAACTCGAGTTTCTCCTCAGTTCCTTTCATATGTTCATTCAACAAATCCTTCTCTTTGTTATGGTAATATTCAATTTTCTCTCATCCCTTAAAGCATAAAAATCGTTTCCTTACCATCTCACTTGTTCCCTTTTTTCTCTTACTGTCACTCATTTTAGCACTGAACTTCTTCTGCATATGTATTATAGAATTGAAATCCCTTTTCAATTGTTTGAAATTCCTGTTATGTCTCTTGTGGAGTATAATATTGAGTTCCAGTATCATCAGATATTTTGTTTCCCAGAGAAAAATAGTGGACAATTAATAAACATTATTCATTTCATTCCTAATCAATTTGAAAAACTGATGACAGAGAATCACAAATGAAAGCAAATAGACAAAGATTCACATTCAATTGTGGAGTATATATTGTTTTTTTTATTCCCTATTCATTGTTTTTTTCATAGTTGTAAGTTTTTCTATGAACAAAGATTCCCATTTTTCACATCCATAAACAATCAGCAAATCATAAATGAAAAAGCACACAGAAATAAACAAAAAGGCCCAAGAAACACAAATCAAAAAAGAAAGAAAGAGATCATGATAGAGAAATATATATATATATCAAAGCACAAAGACATATGGTTCTAATTAGGATCCACTAACTACATATTAAAAAAACATTAAGAAATAAAGAAAGAAAGAGAGCACAATAAATAGACCTAAAAGACAGACCCAATTTAACGTTAGAATTTAAAGAAAAAACAGACAAAAAAATGATATTTACGCATAGAAACAAAGAAAGAAAATGAGCACAATAAATAATAGCAATGAAGTAGCACAATACTGACCAGTGTCAATAATAATTTGTTGATTGTTGGCATTAAAAATCAATTTTTGGTTTAAAATATCTCATTTTGGAAAGGATGAGGATGAGTAAGATACAACTGATTGCACGAGTGAAAGAAAAAGAGATCAGGTGTTTGAAAAATAAGAGGGTTTTTGTTTTGGTCCCGATCTGAGGTTGGTGTTTTGAATTAGAGTTTTTTATTCTATTCATGTAAAGGATTTAGGGGAAGAAGAAAAATAAAGAAGATGAAGATGAGTTTTCCCATTATAACAGAACTCACCATTTTGTTTAAAAGCTTGGTTGTTTTAAACGTAAAAATTAGTATGTTACTTTTTAGAGTTAAAACTTGTTCTATGATGTAGGCGAGCTCGCCACCTACATCAGTTATATATATATATATCCATACATAAATGTATTAAAATTTGCAAATCAATCATGCATAAAATTTTATATGCACAAAACCCAACCATATAAATTGATGTATAATCAGTATATATATAAAATAATCACTCAATTCAATTAAAAGGATGCAATGCACTGGCTCGCTCAAAACAGCGTCGTTTTGCCCTTGGCCAAATGACCTACATCACCAAAACGACGCCATTTGACCCAACCCTAGCCAAATGGCACGTTGTAAGACCTAAAATGACAATGTTTCACTTAAGCGCTGATGTCATCTTGAATGTCAAACAAAATGACATTATTGCTTCCACGTGTCAGCTAATGCTAGCAAAATGAAAAAGTTTCTAGTCCAATTATGGCCACCATTTCCATCAATTCCCCATTGGCTTCGTCTCTATAAGGGCAATGAAGTCCATGGGTGAATTTGATTAATTAACTCTAAAAAATTGAAATTCAACTCAAAATACCAAATAACGAGTTCTTCTCGTTTTCAACAGATTTTAGGTGTAATAGACCCCCACTTACTACCATTTTAATCCTACAACAACAAGCAATCACATGCAACCATCAATTTAGCTTGTTAACAATTAGACATGACTCATGCTAAGGAATACATTCGATACTTTTGAAGAAGTTTCAAACTTATTAACACTTTCATTTTCTACACAAATCACATATTTAACAATCAAAATACACCGCACAACCTATCTTGAACCTTTATAATCAATATAAAATCATCAATCACTGAAAAATAGAACAATTCCAATTTCTAGGTACAATCCAATTTAAACCTATGAAACCAAAAACATAAACTCGTAGATGCCACATCAAATAAAAGCATAGATTCAAGCAAATACCAAGCATATTATGAAAGAAAAATTGCACTCACTTGGTCTCTGTCTAGACCACATAGTTACATAGCCAAAAAAGAAAGTTAGATGGGGAGAAATGCATTTTCAAAAAATCAAGAGCTTTAACCTGCCAATGAGTAAAAAAGCCAATTTTAAAATAAATGGAGCTAGATTGGTAAAAGACCAAAATTTCTTTGGAGTTCATTTGACAATAACTTTCAAACTATAACTCGAAATTGGGCATGTTGCCAGTCCACGAACTCGTAGTAACGAGCTCTGCTCAACGGTGGTATGGTCAAAACAAAATTTTGACCACACAAAAGTCAATTCATAAAATCACATGCGGTCAACTCGGTCAAATTTTTTAAAAAGTTTAGATGAGTGCCAATACAGGTTGTTACAGTATATATAAATATATATAATTGATTATTGCTTAATCAGAAACATACAAAGAAAAATCAACTTAGCTTTGTAAATATTTCATCAAGAGCTATTTTAGTTGGCATTTCTTATTCTTAACGATTTAGGAGTTGATATGGATCAACAGATCCCTCCATAGCCAAGTGGTTTCTAATGATTAAGTAGGATGTGGTTAAGAGTGAGAATGAAATATTGAAGTATTCTCCTATATGGCGTACCAAACTGTTAATGCAAAAAATCAACTATTAAAGTTATGCAACCACATTGACCATTGAAGAACATGTGGTCTACAAAACAACAGAGGGTGTGGCACCACCCAAAGACCCATAAGAGAACTTGGACTTTATTTAAAAGTTAGGGAGAAAAAGAGAAAATGTATTTTGTAAAAACAAATCATCATACCTAGTATAACAGCGTAGGGCCTTTTTATATGTATTTGAATTAGGGTTTTAGTAGTAATCAATAACATAATCTTTTAGAGATAAAAATATAACATAATTAGGATCACCAATCATATTAATTTATATTGGACTATAAAATCCTAATTTTTTTGAAATTGCATATACTTTTTTTTAACTGAGTATTTAGGAAGTAACAAAATTCATCCACATAAGCTTTTGAGATTTAACGGATCCAACTTGATAAATTTCCAATAAATTAAATATTAAGAAAGACTCAAAATACAATGTCACAACCATATATGACATATCACTTTCAAGGACCTAAAGGTGTAAATAGGTCATATGATGACAACTTGGGTCATGGAAATCTTGCATTCAGGTTAAAATAAACCAGAGGGTGATAGGTTTAGATTTCATTGGATAAGGCAACACATCTCATGGGTTTAGGTTGATCTTGGTTTTCTCTTAGGCAATGGAACATAGAACAAAGAACAAAGGCACTTACTATTCTCCCCTCTGCCATCTCCCCATTGGCATCTTCTCAATGGCTTCTCACACTGACATCTCCCCACTAAGTTAAAATCTTTTCTAATATTTTTAGGTTTTTTTCTTCCTTCCTTTTCATATAAAGTTGACCTCTCTTCTTTCAAATATGGGTTTTTAGTAAGCAATTTCTTCTTCTCCAAAGGAATCCCAAATCCGCATACCTTTCAAAACTCCAATCTTTGAAACTACAGAGGTTCAGTTGCTTTGAAATAACGTCATGAAGGAAGGAACCAGTTGGAGGTGCATAAGATGCGCATTTGAGTGAAGGAAAAATATGGAAGCCGTGACCAATTTAATATGGAAGCCTTGGCCAATTTGGAACAACAAAGGAGGAGACCATCAATCTCATCTCCCAGATTGCTCCTCTCAATGACAGAATTGTCAAGAAGCTTTTGATTTTTCTACAGTTTTTAATATGTGAAGTGGGTGGAATTGGAAAGTGGGAGAGATATAATATTTGTAAGTTCTCAATATGTAATTCTAGATTCATGTGTAATCAGACAGTACATTTTTAAGTTAATTTCACTTTTGGTCTCAATTTTTTTTATGTGTACTTCTAAAAAAATAGTGCAAACTTTTTATGTTTTGCTATCCATTTATAGTATTTGACCGTGTACCCTTGTCCCTAATTGACCCGAGCCTTCCAATTCGAGGGAGGGCTCCTTCTTGGCTTGCTCAGGGCGTTCCTGCCTGGAGGTCATCATGCAAGCCATGTGGTTGAGTCTTTCATGTTGCGGACTAGGGTTTTCCTGCCTGGGGCTTGAGAAGAGGGCCAATGATTTAGTGTGAACATCTCGGTTACACAGGGAGGTCGCGTAACACTTCCTCGATTCATGTTGATCCCCTTGAACGCATCCAATTCCCCCTCCAGGCGTAGGAAACTTCATCAACAAGTGGTAGATTGAGGTTGCCGCTTTTAATGCATTCAAGGTGGGTCTTCTAATGATGGCATTGTACGCCGAAGGGGTCTTCATTACCAAAAAGTTGGTCATCACTGTGGATCGGTCAGGGGCACTTCCCACCGTAACAGGGAGTTTGACAAACCCTTCTGGAAATACTGACTCACCCGTGAAACCCGAGAGAGGAGTCTTGACTGGCTTAAGTGCCTCTTTTTTCAGCCTCATTGCGTCATAGGCTGGGGCATACAATATATCCATCGAACTTTCTGTGTCTATCAACATGCGGAACATCATGTGATTGGCCATCTGCGTTGTCATCATTGTCGCATCATCATGGGGGTGGTGAATGTTCAGGGCTTCTCTATCATCAAAAGTTAATAGAAAGGGATCCCCCCGTGGTGTTTTGGGCTGTCTGGTTGCTAGGTTCACTTCAAACTGCTCCTGCGTGGCTCGAGCATCCCTCGCATGTGCCTTCCTTGCCTTGTTGGAGTTGCCCCCCATGCCTGGTCCTCTTACAATGGTCTGTACACTTCCATTAATCTCCCCTGGCCAGAGCGGTATCACTGACGTATCATCTTCCCTGATTTGTTCCCGTCTGGGTGGTCCTGCCTGACTAGTGGCCCCTGCCACAAATTGTTGCAGGTGTTCCCTCCGTATAAAGATTTCTATCTCTTATTTCAATTTGTGACATTCATCAGTGTCATGACCGTAGTCTCTGTGTATCTGCAATACCTCTTCCTATTCTGATAATGAAGTGGTGTCTTGATCGGAAGGGGTTTTTTCAGCATGTAGCTTTCCTCAATTTTCATCAATACCTCCTCACGCGTCGTGTTGAGCGGTGTGAACCTACCTGGTCTGTTTTTGAGGAATCAAGGTCCTTGATTTCTTTCATCACTGCTTCTTTTACTGTTTACAGCTCCGCCCCTCTGATTCCTTCGTGAGTCGTTTCGGCCTTCATTCTCCTGCCTGGACCTCCTCCGTGACTCAATGATCTCTTCCGTCAAAATGTACTTGTCCGCTTCCACCAGCATTTCAGTGAAAGTCTGATGAGGGTTCCTTACTATCAAACGAATGAGATCTTCATTTCTCAGGCCATCCTGCAAGGCTTGCAGGGCCCTATCATCGTTTCCTCCTTCGACTTGCATCATAACTTCTGTAAATCTCTGAATGAATGACTTCAGGGACTCTCCCTCCCTTTGAACGATTGAAGAGAGGTGAGTAGAAGGCTTCTTCACTGGTCGAGCCCCCAGGAACTGAGCAGCGAAGCCATCCTCCAGCTGCCTGAAAGAGCCAATAATCCCTGGCTTCAAATTAGTAAACCATGTTCTAGCCATTCCCCTAAGGGTTAATGGGAAAGCCCTGCACATGATTGCATCCTCGGCTCCTTCAAATTCCATCCAGACCTTGTAAGCCCCCAAGTGTTCTCCAGGGTTGATTCAACCCTGATAACATTCCACCTGAGGAATTTTAAAATTAGGTGGGAGAGCTGCCTGCCTTATCCCCAAGGTAAAAGGTGAGGTGGACTAGAACCCTGCTGTGCAATGAACCTGGGCCCCTGCCTGGACACAGAGGTCTCTTAGATCAGCGTGCCTCTACACCTCGACTTCTACTGCCTCCCTTATGATTTCCTCTTCAAGCAGCTCCCGTTCCTCTGCCCTAATGCGAGCTCTTTCCTCATCCGGGTTCCACCGAGTATGTCTTTCATGTCCTATTTCTCTTTGGACTAGGGCCCTCTCTTTCTCAGCTCGTGTTCTTCTCCTGGCATCCAGGGATGATCTCAGATTGCTCAAATCCAGACCTTCATGAGCTGAGGAGAAGGCATAGTTGACTGCTCTGTGCTTGGAACTTCCCTTCCTGTCTGGCGGGTGATACGTAGAGGCTCTGACGTCCCTACAAACCTCTCCATCAAGCTACCTTGAACGTCCGCGCCTCCTGTTGTTCGTTTCATGACCTCTGACATCGTTTTTCGCCGCTCCTTCTTCCCTTTGTTCCTACGGTAGTGCATGGGGATATGGGGAATCCTCAGGCGCTTAGCTCCTGCATATCAAAGAAAGTTGGGATTGATGGTTGTTTTGATTCTGCACCATTTGCCCTATTAATTGCTCCAAGCGATTCTTCACATCGGACAAGCAGATTCTCTCGGATTGTGGGGCAACCCTCCTGTCACTACGCCGTCGCGGGGGTAATTGCGATAACAAAGCCATTGGCTCCCTGGGAATAGTGGTTTCTCGATGAGGATGATGCTGGTCCTTCTTGGCTGTTTATTCCTGACTTGCCTGTTCGATGGCTCGGCGCCACTATTCTCTAGTCCCGTTTCCGGCTGATCCTCCATATCACACTCCTTAACCTAGCTGCAATTACAGTTTTGCCGCCAAACTTCTTTTCTTTAGATCACGATTCTCCCAAGTGATCTTTTTACCGGCGATTATGGCCAAACGTGACTTTTAGATCTTGACACAACTTTGATATTTTTCCTTCTTTAGCACAGATGGCGCCACTATTGTTGTCTGATTTTTGTCACTTAGATGCCACGCGATGTTTCCCTGACTGAATCTCAGACTTCGTTCCTGAATCCTGCAAGATGAGACAATGGCGTCAGATTGAGGGCCGGTGGTGTCACCGGCGTTCCCACTCCGATGCCTAAGTCAGTTATGAGACTATTCCAAACTATCCCACTGCGCAGCCTACCTAGAGTTCTGCGCCGAGGGGCCCTTCTGAAACCTGTCAAAGGTGGTGATGGCGACTGGTCTAGGGTTGTTAGAGAGTGTTTAGGGTTCAAATCTTCAGAAAACTATCCCCTTCCCACTCACCTAACCTTACCTTAAGTACCTCATCTCAATGGCTCGGATGCTAGGTTTATGAACCCTTATGAGTTGGGATTGTGACACCTAGACTCGGAGAATAAGGCAAGTATTTAAGCCAAGAACCAAAGGTCAACGGGGCTCACTTACTCCATCGCCCAAGACCATGCCTCATCTGGGCTTGTTCTCAGCCCTGCCTGTCGGGTCGGGCTTCACTTGCTCGTGATTGGTGGGCCTCATTCATAGTGACCTTTGTAAGTGTTTGAGGGGCCTAGGAGGTTCTCTCACCCATATCCCAAAAATCCCCATAACAATAATTGTAGAATGATATTTTTTGCTCTGGACATTATCAAAATATCGCACCAATGATTTAAAAGTTATCATTGATAAACATTGTCAATGAATTGTTCCAATTGATATAATATAAAAGAATAGAAATTAAGAAAATGATAAAAGAAAGCCACATGTTAAATTGAAAGAAATATGTATATCATCCACCTCCATATATTAAACAAAAAAAAAATTTAAAATTTAAAAAATTATTTATTTTATTCTATTTTATTATTAGGTAGGAAAAGTAGATGACATAATGAAAAAGAGTTTGATACGTGACATTCATTGTCACCCATTTGGAACCACTGACTGCTCATATCACCCACAAAGCTTTTCTTTTGTCTTTTTTTTTTTTTTGTTGCTAAAAGATGAGAGTTTTATAAACCAAAAAAAAAGCAAGAAACCCAATGTCAGGAACAAAGCTGGATTAAGAGCCAGCCACAAGAATATGAGAGTTCAACAAGAAAAATAAATTTTGATGCGGGTATCATAGAGCTATATTCTAGCATTGATGTAAAAGAGAATGACATCATCTTGCCAAGTGAACCATTAATGCATTCTCGAGCCAAAAATATCAAAGCAGAAATGTTTGAATTTGTGAAAAGAATAATTGATGAAGATCGATTCAAGTATCCAAATTATCCAAATACTTTTATGAGGCTTAATGATGATTTAAGCATGATATCCAAGCAAGGAATGAAGGTGATAATGCTACTCGGGAGTTGCAGAGATGAAACGATGTAGTTTTAAAAACAAGCATTCTATAATGGCAATTTAGTAATATTTGCTATTTTTGAATTATAATGGCAATTTTCTAATTTTTCTATTTTTGGATTTTATTCATTTAGGATTAGTTTTCAGCTTTATGATTACTTTTCTAATTTTTTTTTATAGTCTAGATTGATTCTTAACCTAACCCTAATATCTATATAAAAGGGGGTTACTAGCTTGTAAAAGAAAACTTTGATTATTTATTAGAGTCTACTCTTGTTTTCAACAAGACTTGTGTGTTCCAAGTGAGGATAGTTTTTCTTTTACTTGTTGCATTAGGCATTGTTCTTCTTATCAAAGGTATTTACTTTGTGGCGAATTTCAATTTCATTTTTTGCTTTCTAATTAGTGTTGCTAGATACACTAGATATCTAGAGGTGCTATAGGGCAGGCTTTTACCTAGGGTTTGTTCCATATCATCTTATGTGTTGGGATTAAAATTTCTTTAAGCTTGGGGTTCCACATCAAATCTAAAAGGGTATACAATCCAACAAAGGAAGATCTTAACCCCCACTTACATGCAAAATGGGCAACTCTATTGTTGCTCCTAGGAACCCAATGAAAACTAACAGAATTCAGAAAAGAAATAGAATACAAAATGGAAGAGATGAATCCTTGAGCTGACTAGTGAACACCTAAAGGATTCTTGTTCACCAAGCATTGGATAACGTTTTTGGCATCTGAAACACAAGTTAAGTTATACCAACCCTTGTCAATCACCCAGTGCATAGCTTTCAGGATAGCATAGGCCTCAGCAGCTTCGGGGATGCCAATATTTTCCTTGAAGAGTCTCACCATAGCAACTTTGTCATCAGCAAATTTAACCAGCACCGCAACACATGCTTCATCAAGCAAAACGGCAGCATCACAATTGTTGGTAAACTGGTTACCATGATGATCATCTCTGTTAACCGCAAAGGCAGAAGAGAAGAGCTATATGGGGCAGCATCGGGTCAAAGGAAACAAAAGAGAATTCTCCAAACCTGCAAAGGATGGCATGGCTGCTAGTAGAGATATTGAAAGCTTTGTCTTCATGAAACCTTACATTTCAAGTAAACCATATGTGTTCCAAAATTAAAGTAGCAAACAAGAAAAAAATTTCCTTATTATAAGCCAAAACAGGGAGGGTTTTATCAAGATTCATGAGGCAGTTCAAGAAATCAAAAATATATTTTTTGGTTTTTGAGGCTTTTCTTTTGTCTTATTCCTTCTAATAAATTTTTTAACCATTTTAATAAACTTAATAGAATATGGAATTCAATAAAATAAAATCGATTTAATATTAATCACCTACTTAATATTTTTCTTATATATTATTTGAAAAAAAAAAGTATCTTATATCAGATGCCATCATTTAAGGTTTTTTTTTTTTTTCTTTGCTATTTTAAAAATTTTGCATGTTGTGCCTTGACTAAAATAAATTCAAAAATCTTAAATCCTTTTTTTTTGGTGAAAAAAAAAAGTTTAAATCCGTTAAAAATACTAGTATTCCAAAAGTATTGAGTGATGTGGGTACTCCTTTTTATTTGATGACATTTTAAAAAAATTAATACATCATTGCCACATCACTGTTTTTTTTTTATAAAAGGCAAACTTGCTATTAAACACAAAAAGGGGGGCTTCAACAAAAGCCCTTACAAACAAACTCCCTCATTGATCATATCTAAAACTAGAATATTACTGAGATAAGGGGAATGGCATCCAAGTCTACTGAACAAAAGGAAAGATTACAGTTATCAAAGATAGCTTTTTTGGCAAGCCTATCGGCTAACCTGTTGGAAGATCTAGCATTCCAATTTAGTCTCCAATTGTTCCTCTGGAGGTTCTATTTAAAATTCAAGATATCTTCCCTAGAACTCCATCCACAGGGAACTCTAGATGATACAAGTTCTCTAACCACAGTAAGAGCATCAGAAAAGAAGCAAACCTAACTCCAAGCTTTAATAATAGCTACTAAGGCTGCCCAATCTAGAGCCTATATTTCCGCATAAAAAATAGAGGGAGCATTGATCAGTTTAGTAGTTGCAAAAATAAGTAAACCATCAACATCACGGGTAACCATAGCCAAAGCAGCGGTTCCTTTTTTAAAGGCCACATCGCTGTTGATCTTCGTCCAACCCTTAGTATGAGGAAATCAGAGCTTTTCCTCCGCAGATGGGAAAGAAGGGTTGTAGGAAATACCCTCTGAAAATTCCTTTGTAGACTGATTGAGCTTTTCCACCACTTCCATAATGTTGAGATCTACTTCAAAGATCTTTTCATTTCTAAACCACCAAAAGCTATACATAAGATTCACAAGGAAAATAGTACAATTTTTTTTTTTTTTTTTGCATCAAAACCTTCCCACAACAAAGGTTGGGGGTCCATACAAGCTTCCACTAGATCAAAAACGAAAATTTCCCTCCAAGCTTCCAATTTACCTCCCCAAATGCTACCATAGGCAAAGGCTCTCAGACCTGCACAATCATTGAAGAGATGGAGAGTAGTTTCAGGAGCCAACCCACACACTCCACAAACTAAATCTTCCCATCCCATTATCCTACAGAGATTTGCTTTTGTAGGAAGAGCTTCAATACACATTCTCCACAAAAACACTTTTAGTCTTTCATGTATAAGAGCTTTCCAAACCATTTTCCATATAGCCGAAATAGAACTTCCATTATCAACATTAATCTCATAGTAATTTCCAACTAAAAACCTGCCAGTATTAGACCCTTGCCAACATAGTCTATCTTCTCCATGGATGGAAGGACAACAGCTACTCAAAATGGCATTTGCAGATTCTTCAGTACAAAGATCCTTAATGATTTCTTCATTCCATCCTGATCCATCCAACTTTCTTAAGTCTATGACTCTGTTCCATCGATTAGTATCCACTCCATGCTTGGCCTCCAGTACTTTACTTGGAAAGTTAACCAACCAAGGATCCTTCTAAGGATTAACACATAGTCCATTCCCTATCTTATAACAAGATCATTTGAACAAAAATTTCCTAGAGCTCAGGATGCTCTGCCATATATAAGATTATCCTTTGGCTTTCTTGTACTCAAAAAAAGATTTTACTTTTAAGTATTTGGCTTGGAAAATTTTAATCCAAGGAGACTCTTCTTCTATGGCAACCTTCTAGTCGAATTTGGCTAAAAAACACAATTCATATGTCTAAACAATCTGAAGTCGAGACCTCAATTTTTCTTTGGGATGCAAATATTTTTCCACCCAACTAAAGCCAAATACTGGTTTGATCCATTCCTAGCTTCCCACCAAAACCTCTTTACAAGCTTATCAAGATCGTTGCACACTTCTATGGGTAGCCGGAATGTGGCCATAGTATAAGTTGGGATTGTTTGAACAACCGATTTGATAAGAGTGATCTTCCCCGCTTTTGATAGCAATTGCCGATTCCATCCCTCCATTTTATTACTAACACCATATTATCAAGATCTATCATTGCCACATCATTAATTTAATAACCATCATCATCGGCAACTTTCTCTTTCTTCTCCAACCTTTTCCCAAAATCCATATCCAAAGCTTATTCTCTAAACACCCATCACTCCCTCCATCGCCAACCACTTAGGTTGTCTTTCGACAACCATTTTCATACTTACAGCAAGCCTTTTTTAGGAAGATGATGAAGTTATGGCTTATCTCATCTCTTGATTTTGTCAGATTTGGAATACACTCATCACTGCCCTTCATTGTCAACCATCTAGGTTTGCTCCAAGCTTCAATTTGATGCATGTCAAGGCCTTCATGTAAGAGTATAAGCGTTGCATGAGGGTGTAGACATGCACGAATAGAGGTGGTCTTCGGGGTCGTTTATGACTTGGTCTTGAGTGGTTTAATTTGTTTTGCTTTCACTGTTATTTTTGCTTATTATCAGTTCTGGGTTGTTATTGTTTGTCATTTTTTTATGCACTCAGTTGCATGTTAGGCTAATTAGGGTAAGAATAGCTATAAATAAGCTATGTTATATGTTAATAATCATCAATGTATAAAAGCTGAATTTCATTCTATCTTTACAACTTCTCTTTCCTCTGAAATTATCCAACAATTAGTATCAGAGTTGTTACTTTCCGATGGAGACCCATGGAAAAACAAATGCTGAGTTCCGCACTGAGGTTAGCGAAGCTATTGCCAAACAGGAAGCCGCTTAGCACCACACTCCAAAATGTTTTACTAGAGCTCTAATCCCTCCAAGTGGGAGCTCTCTCTCTAAGGCAGTGCTCGGACATCAATCCCTTTTTCTAGGGAGAGTCATCCAATGCTAGGAGCGACCCTAGCCTTGCCCAGTTCAAGTTATCTTTCTCGAGGTTTGATGGCGAAGATCCTCAAGGATGAATCTATAAGGCAGAGCAATATTTTGAATTTATAAAGGTACCTTCCGATCAATGGGTATCATTGGCCTCATTCCATCTTAAGGGAATGACATTACAATGACATAGATGGTACGCTAAGTATCATGGTCCAGCGACATGGGCAGAATTCACTAGAGCCCTCACTCTCCGTTTTGGTCCTACAAACTATGAAGATCCATCTGAAGCACTCATTCAGTTACGCCATAACACAACAGTGGCGGTTTATCAGGAGTCGTTTGAATGCCTATCCCATTGTGTCGACTGGTTACCAGTTTCATAGCAGGATTAAAGGATGAGGTTCGATTCGACGTCAAGATTAAAAATCCTTGAACCTTGGCAGACGCCATCGGCGTGGCACGATTAATTGAATAATGGAATTTGTTACAACAAAGACCCGTGTCCTTCAATCATCAATCGACTGCTCCTTTCTATAACCGAGGAACAGTTAGACAATGTGTTAGACAATGTAAGGCTCTCACGCTGAACATCTAAGAGTGCCCGATTATTGCGGACTACTATGTGCTACATGTGGTTGCATGCTCACTAGTCTTGGGAGTGCAATGGCTCAAGACATTAAGGCCAATACAACTCGATTACTCACAACTCCAGATGAGTTTTAAACAACAGGGAATGTCCCACACATTTCAGGGAGTGCAGTAGCAATCGTTAGAACCACTTTCAGTTAGAGATTATCAAGGAATTTCAGTTGGAACATGATTCTTCCTCCAACTCATTCCCAGGCATCTCTTCATTAATTCTATCATATATCCTCCAGATTTGGATAAAATAATATTTAAATTTCCAAAAGTCTTTAAAGAACCCATAACTCTTCCTCCAGGCAGACAACACGACCACCATATTCCATTATTGCCCGACTCCAAACTTGTGAATGTTCATCCCTACCATTATCCAAACTACTAGAAATTGGAAATTGAAAAGATTGTCCATGAGATGCTAGATTCTGGCTTGATCCGCCCCAGTTTCAGCCCGTTCTCTGGTGAGTAACGAATGGAGCTTCTGTGTCAATTTTTGCTATCTCAACACAGTCACGATCAAGGATAAATATCCAATTCCAATTATTGATGAGCTTTTAGAAGAATTATTCAGGGCCCAATATTTTTCCAAACTGGATCTACACTCTGGGTACCATCAAATCCGGGTCCATAACGATGACATTCGAAAAACTGCATTTTGGACTCATGAAGGTCACTATGAATTCGTGGTTATGCCCTTCAGCTTAACCAATGCCCTGGCCAAGTTTCAGAGCTTAATGAATGACTTGTTTCGGCCCTATTTACGACACTTCATCCTTGTTTTCTTTGACGGCATTCTCATCTATTCGCGTACTTGGGATGACCATATGCACCATTTTGACACAGTTTTTTCCATCCTAGCAACTAACCACCTACATGTTAAACCTTCTAAATGTACATTTGCAGTTTGTATAGTCGGGTACCTGGGACATGGGGTTTTGCATGAAAGATTCAGTGTCGATTATACTAAGATTCAAGCCGTTCGGGATTGGCCTACACCCACCACGGTTCGACAAGTACGCTGATTTTTAGGTCTTGCAAGCTATTACAGAAAATTTATCCGACACTTCAGGATGATAGTGGCTCCACTCAATCAGCTTTTGTCCCGAGATGGTTTTCATTAGACTCCAGAAAAGGAAGAGGCCGTCCAAGCGCTCAAACAAGCTCGCACCACTACCACTGTTTTACAGTTGCCTAATTTTTCTCAACCGTTCACCATTGAGTGAGCGGATCCGGCATCGGCGTTGTCCTTATGCAAGACAATCAGCTCATCGCATATTTTAGTGAAGCTCTCAAAGGATCAGCCCTTAATCTTTCAACTTATGAGAAATAAATTATCGTCGTGGTAAAATCAATCTGCAAATGGCAACCATACTTGTTGGGAAAAGCTTTCATGGTTCGTACGGACCAACGAAGTTTGAAATACCTATTGGAACAAAGATTGACTACATATGCGCAGGCCTGATGGTTGCTAAAACTCATGGGATACGACTACCACATTGAATACAAGAAAGGTTATGCAAACAAAGTCGCAAACAAACCCAATGCCAATTGGTGGGCTCGGTTACAACGGGAATGCACCATCGACCCTTTCTACACGAATTTAGCCATAGTTTCCAACGTCATCCAGCGCGAAGGAGTCTAGTTCCTTAAAGGCAAGGTCGTGTTGAATTCCACGTCAGATTTGATTCCTATACTCCTAGCCAAATGTCATTCCACCCCAACCGGCGGGCATTTCGATTACCACAAAACTCTCTCCTGACTCTGGAGTGATTTTCAATGGCAGGGTATGTGCAATACCATGAAAGACTATATCCGGCATTGTGTCATCTGTCAACAGAATAAGTCATAATCCATGTCACCTGCTGGGTTGTTACACCCACTCCAACTTTCGGATCGGATATGGATGGATATCTCCATGGACTTCATTGAAAGCTTACCTTCTTCCAGAGGCCACACAATCATATTGGTTGTGGTTGATCACCTCTCCAAATATACACATTTCATCTATCTCACCCATCCCTACATAGCTACTTCAGTTGCCAAAGCTTTCATGAGTCATGTGGTGCGATTGCAGGGCATACCGAGGTCCATTGTTTGGAATCGGGATAAGGTTTTACAAGTCACTTTTGGAGAGCTCTTTTTCAACTACAAGGCAGTAAATTATGTATGAGCTTGAGTTATCATCCTCAAACAGATGGTCAGACAGAGGTGGTCAACCATACATTAGAGCAGTATCTACGTTGTTTCCCATGCCAATGGAAAGAATGGCTTTCGTGGGCCGAGTACAGCTATAATACATCTTACCACAGCACAACAAGTACTACACCATTCGAAGTTGTTTATGGTATTTCGCCTCTTTCCATTCTCTCCTATGTCTCTAGAACGTCACAAGTTGATTTGGTGGATTGATTTTTACGTGAAAAGGGCTATATTTTGCGCGATTGTCGGTCCAACTTGGTTAAAGCCCGTGATCGTATGAAATCTTTGGCAGATCAGCATCGTCGTGATGTAGAATTTTCTATGGTAGATAGGGTATATTTAAAACTACAGTCGTATTGATAGCAGACCATTCACTCTCGGACTTCCATGAAATTGTCTCCCTGGTTCTATGGTTTGTATGAAATTTTGGAACGCATTGGCATTGTTGCTTATTGCTTGTGCCTGCCCTCGGGCGCTCGATCACACAATGTCTTTCATGTGAGCTTGCTACGGAAGCATTATGGTCCAGTGCCCGATGTGCACATTCCTTTGCCGACCCTGTCTGAGGATTCTCTCTTAAGTCCTGCACCTTAAGCAATTCTTGACAGGCAGGTAGTTTAGCGGGGCCGCTATCACCCACGAACATAATTGTTGGTCTAATGGCGTGGAGCTGGCCGGGAAAACGCTACCTGGGAAAATGCCCAAAGGTTTTCTCGCACTTATCCTGACTTTCTCCTTGAGGACAAGGATTTTTAAGAGGGAAGGAATTTGATGCGTGTCAAGGCCTTCACGTAGGAGTATAAGCATTGCATAGGGATGTAGACAAGCATGAATGGAGGTGGTCTTTAGGGTCTTTTATGACTTGGTCTTGGGTGGTTTAATTTGTTTTGCTTTCACTGTTATTTTTGCTTATTATCAGTTCTGGGTTGTTATTGTTTGTCCTTTTCTTATGCACTTAGTTGCATGTTAGGCTAGTTAGGGTAAGAGCAGCTATAAATAAGCTGTGTTATATGTTAATAATCATCAATGAATAAAAGCTGAATTCCATTCTATCTTTACAACTTATCTTTCCTCTGAAACTATCCAACACAATTTTCAGACTTAAGGCAAGCCTCTCACTGGAACACAAAGAAGTTCTGGCTTATCGCATCTCTTGCTTTTTTCAGATATAGAATACACACAAATACTAAACCTCTTTCTCTCACATTTGCTTCTCCAAACAAAACTTTCTCTTATGCACCAATAAAACCTTTCTCTTGTAAACAATTTTTTCTCTATTAAACAATAAAAACCAAAAATTTGAAACCACCTAACATCTTATGAGAGTTGATAAGTCATTGTTAAGGTGATTGAGATTGAATGATTTTTAAAGAAAGAAATACCCAAATTTCATAATCATTAAAAGGTCAAGACTAAATACTAATTGATTTGGAGATTTTCTGTAAATCTTAGTGTTCCATTATTTTTCCATTAAAGAATGAGTGACTTAGACTTGTGATTCCATTTCTCCATTATTGAACGATTGAAAGAGATCTAAGGTTTTTATTCATTTATTATTTATTATGTATTATGCAAAAGAAGTATAAAAGGTATTTCTTTTGTGTGAATGAGATGGTTTGTTTGTGAGAAAATAAGGAAAGAGAAAGAGGTATGGTTGGCATGAAAGAGATCTACAATTTTTTTCCAAAAAAAAAAAGAGAGAGAGATAGATAGTGGTGGGGAGGAGGGAGAAGAGAGAAAAATAACAAGCAGCTAATGTGTTGTCTGACTTGGAAATTAATCCATACGGCATTCAATGACTAGAAGGAGTATCTAAATCTTAATACTCCAAGAGTACTAGAATTTTTTTCCTATGGAAGAAGAATTGGTTCTCTACCATTCATTGCAAATTGGTCATTTAATTTTCAAAAAAAAGTACAATCTGAAAGTTCATTTTTCAACATAACTTTTCCATTCTATTAACATCTTCGTCACCACTCTACCGTACAAGCCCGATAATTTTGCTCTATAAATAGCCTTTTTTTGCCATAACACAAAATTTAAAATTCCAAAAAAAAACAAATAAGAAAAAAAATATTCCTTTGTCTATCAGACCTAGAAGAGGGAGCGAACCCAATAGCCTTTGAAGAAGCAAATTGGGTGGTATTTTGAGGGAAGATTTGGTACCATTTTCTTCCTTCTGTGAAAGGTGTAAGAACCTTAGGTTTTGGGGGTTCATCAATGTACCAAGGTAAAAGTACTACATTAGTCATAGACTATGTTCTAGTATGGTATATAAGGGAGTGTTTAAGACTCCAAAAGTAACTTAGCTAGCATTTTTGGTAGAGGCCTAGTAAACCAATTAACCATTACATATGGTATCATTCTATGGGCCAAAAGGGTTGACAAGCCTCTAGATTGAACCATCCATAAACTTTCATGTGAAATGGTGGTGAAATGTAGAACCCCAATTTGAGAGATTAACACAAGGTCCTTCAGCCAAGTTTCATGTCTAGGCTTGGCAAAATGCTATGTGACACGATAACACACTACGATAATTTATAGGTTTGAGTTTACGATATCATGTTGTGTTAGTATCAAGTCAAAATGATAAGAAAATGGGTTGGAACCCATTAAACAATAAGATGATAAGAAAATTATTAATTTATTTATTTTTTATAGCTAACTTTTACATTACTTTTTTTCTTTAGGGAAATATGAGATTCACGTTTTATTGTATTAGAAAATGACAACTTTATATTTATTTTATATTGATGTCTTGTTCTAGGTTCTATTTTTTCTATTACTTATGTTGATGCGCAATTTTGGTTTGCTTTGTTATTTTTTGAAATTGTTTAAATTGACAATTATAATGCATGTTCCTTTCTTCAACTATGATTGATGCGGAACCCCAAGATTAAAGAATCCGAAACCCCA
>QANX01005648.1:4625-21307 GCA_003254975.1 Ochetophila trinervis
CGATTTGGACAACCTGTAAATAATGCATCATTAATTGATATATAAAAAATCTAATAAGAATTTGATGTCTCGAGTATTCATTTTTATGCTAAAATGTTGCAACTAATCCAATATGGAGAACCTGAAAAGAATGGAGTTAAGTTATTAACTAAAATATAATTTATTAAAAAATTAATTTTGACTAAATTAAAGATAAATTAACCCGATCAATTCGACCAACCCAACCTACACTTTCTAGGTTGGATTGGGTTTGTTACTCTGTTCAGGTTGGATTGGGTTACAATCTCAAAAACCCGCGCTCTATGGGTTGGGTTGATTTTTTTAAAAAATTCGGCCAATCCAACCCGTGTACACCCTTAATCAGGACTCATTATTTCACCTTTTTCAAACACTATAATCAAATTAGGTGACTCGAACTTTTTTGTGCTGAAATATCAGATTTTCTCTGAAATCAAATGTCACAGATTCATTAAGTTTTTGCAATTCTCTTCTTACGATGATTATCTTAGTTATCAATCAGAGAACTCGTCTTCAGAAACAACAAATAGCAGTTCGAAACAAGATCAGAATTGTAAAGATTGGAAGATTCAAGATCAATTCCTTGTTGTTGGCTGGTTAAAAGGAACAATGTTTTTTTTTTTTTGGTAAATAGTTAAAAGGAACAATTGTAAGAGAGGTAATAGGTCAATTTGTTGACAAAGATACTGCAAATGATTTGTGGTCTGCAATTGTCTATGCTGCCCCTTTACCAAGCAGAATATTCCATTATCGCCGATTGCTTCAAACAACTAAAAATTATGGACTCTCGGTTGATGATTATCTTTTAAAGATGAAAGATCTGCAGCATGAGATCATGTTTCTGAACGTGATTTGGAATTGTACGTAATAGCAGGTCTGGATCTGAGTTCAAGCCTATTTCTACTTTACTCGAGGTTCGACCGGATCAGCATAGTAGTTTTGATGAGGTACAATTTCACCTGTTGGCCTTTGAAGCTAAACTAGAAGAATAAAATATAGCGATCAATCTTGAAGCAGCACAGAAAGCAGCTCATCTAGTTACTGACAATACTACGGCTTTGAATTCTCTTTCTTCAGCACCACCGTCGTGCGGATCGAGGCAAGTAACTTCTTCATCCAGTTATGGAACTGGTCATAATACTGGAATATTACCAAATTCTATATCTGTAGTTTCGATCACATGGACCTCAGAAATTTTCAATGTCACATGGGTCTTGTTGTAGTGGTTGTTATTGTAATGTGTGGGACTCTATTGTTTGCACTTGGTACAATAATAACTGTCCGAGTGGCCAAATATTTCATGCTGTACAACAATATCTTGGCCAAGATTGTAGCTCTGGAGGTCGCTCATCAAAACCAACATGTCAGCGACATGCTGTGACAACTTGCTCTCATCGATTTGACATAAGCTTTGTTGGAAGACCCATGAATCAATATGCGAGGGTCCTAGTCCATCAGATTTTTCAGTGCATTATGCCAATGCAACTTCACGTCCTCCACAGCCTTACACTTCTTCTCAGTTTAGCTCTCATACCATGACAAACTTTACGGTTTGCAGAAAGTAAAAAACTAGGAGATAAAAAAGTAGAAAGAAAAGACTTAATTCTGAATTATCAAAAGCTAGACGTAATGATCAAAAAGTTACAGAGTTAGCTGGCTACAGCAGCTTATATGCAAAAAATCTGAGAAAAAATAAACTAATGAAAACAAGACACATTTACTCCTTTAACAGATACAGTAAACGAACAAAAACTAATTTTTAACTTCTCTAACCTTTAGCTAACCGACTTTTAGAGAATAATCACGTGAAGAATTAAAAAAAGCAATAGCTGAGCTGGACTTTACGTGAAATAACAACTATATCCTCAATGGTGCCAATATTGAGTTGGATTCAAAGTTTTAGCCTTTATTAAGTATTTTTTGTGTAATTTCTTTTCCTAAATTTGGTCAAAATTAATAAAAAGATAACTTTTATATTTATTTACATATTTTTAATATATGACAAAATATCTAAATTGAAATTTATTATAAATATGGTAAAAAATTATTTAAAACTAATCTAGATTAGAATATAAGAATAATAATTATGAAATTTTAATAAGGAATATCATTTTTTTTAAAATTTAAAGTTTTATTTATTCTTTGAAATATTTATTCTTTAATTTGAAAGTACTATAAAAATTAATAATGGCTATTTTATTTTTACATTTATGAAATATGTGCTATTCAGAGATGATCTTGGGCTGACTTTGTTTAGTAACTTCTTTCTTGGTTCGGTACTTGTTAAAAGGAAAAGGAAAAAGAATTTAGTTATTGAATATGTAGTGTTCCAATAAGCATTATCGAGATTTTGGATTTTGTTTTGTTTAGAAAAAAAAACAATTTTTTTCCAAAGAGGGATTCAACACTATGAAAAAACAATTTTGTTGTTGTGATTCAGCAATGAGGGACCGAATTTTTTTTTTTTTTTTTTTGTAAATTTGGTATTTTTTGTGTAGTTGCACACTATTTCTGGGGTGTGCACCGCCATGCTGGAAATCGTCGACGAGGAGAGAGGCTTGGGACTGAGAATTTTGGAACACTGACTGAAAGCCATCCAATCCAAATTGGCAATTTTACCGCTTGAGAAAGTCTCTTATGTTAGATAAAATTAAGAGAAAAAAAAAATGAGAATGCCAATCCATTCAAGTTCGAGATGTAAATGTGTCAATTTCCAATTAAAATATAAACATGTGGAATATATCAGGCGAGTTTAATAGTGCTCTATTTTGCTTTTTATTTAATTTAAAAAAACTATGAGAAAGAGTGAAGCCTATGTATGGTGTGTAAAATTTAAATAAAAAGTTAAACTTGTATAGTATTAATGTTAAAAAAAAAATTGTAATGAATAATATGATAAAAGGTTGATTTATTATAATTTTTTTGTAATAATATTCAGTTTTTAAGCAAAAAAATTAATAATAATATTGGTTGATTCTTTAGTAATTATTATTATTAATATTATTATTATTCGTTAATGTTTATAAGACTACTTTTATATTCGCTGCGTCTACTCTTTCCCATGTATGAACAGAGATGGTTAGCACTAGCTTTTGCATAAATGGGCCTCAATAGGGTTGGGTTGGATTTCTGGCCCAACTTAATGTGGCTGATATTTTTGGCTGCAAAGATAAACATGGATGGACGAGAATGGCAGAACGGTAGAGCCCCAATAGTACTGTAGAGAATCAGCGAAAAGAATGAAGGTTGGAGGAGGAGCGGTGTACGGAGGTCCACGCGCCACCGCTTTGCCGGCACTGCTTCTCGGAGCTAGGCTTCGCTGCTATGCTTCCAATTCCTCCCCTGGTAGCTCCAAATGTTTTACATTTATGTATATGTGTAAATAATATTCATAATGTATGGCGTCTATGTCTATATGTAATGAGCTTAGCGCGCTAGTGCAAATGAAATTTGGGTTTTTTTTTTTTTTGGGGGGGAATTGATTTTGATTTCTCTTTGCATTTTTTTTCTTACTTTGGTAATGGTTTATGTTTCAAATTGCAGACCATGTTTCTTTCGTAAAGGATGTAGCTGCCAGACAGCCTCCTGAGCATTTGTCTCAGTTGCTGAGAATGCTCAAGACGAGAGGTGGGTCATTGCTTAAGCTCTTGAACATTTATAATCACTATTAAAGTTCCATCATTTTTTGTTTGGAGCATCAACAAGGCAGTAAATTTTGTCTGCTTGTTTCTATGGTGGTAACTTATGATATATCTGCTTACTCTTATTAGTTTTTATATCATGGGTTCATTCTCATTTGTTTTTGAATTTGCATTTCACATTTAATGTCCACGCCACAGCACAAAATTGAGTTTTTTGAAATAGTTAGTTTATACATTTTTTAGTAAATGTAGTTAGTATATACATTATAATCATGAATTTTGTTGTATTCTTATTAATTAAGGATCATATCTGAAAATTTGAGCAAGATTTAAAGCATTGTGTCTAGAAAATAGTTGGGCCTGCTAGTTTCTTTGACCTCTATATTAAATTTGTTGGACTTTTTTGGTAACTTGATCAATAACATATTAAAGATTTGGATTAGATAGTTAGGACGCCCTTTTTCTGTACTCTTTAATGAGCATTCTCGTCAGAAAATAATATTTAGCAAATAAACGTTGTAATTCTACGGGGTTTGTAAACGTTATATTATCTCCTTATTGTTTACCAAGAGAATATTAGTAACAAGGACTGGCTCTTTCAATTTAATGGGAATAAAGGCTTCTTCGTTTAAGGCACTAATACTGAGCAATGGCAATAACCTATCTTAATAAAGGCAAACTAAACCATACAAAGGGGTAAAACTGAGTATTTGTAAATGGCTTGTGATTTTTATACTTGCATTATTGCATATGTAGTTAGTACCTTCTCATCATTCTCACACATACTGCAACAGGTGAATCCATTATGTCACCGGGAGCCAAGCAAGGGTTAATTCCCCTTGCCATTCCATTAGCGAAAAACAGCTCAGGTACAGATTAGCATGCCTTTTTTTAGATCTAAACTTTTCCTGAAGATGTTTGTACCTTTGTTTGAAGTTGTTATACGGATCCCTTATTAATAGGTGCTGTAACTGCACTGCTTCGATGGCCTACAGCTCCATCTGGGTAAGATTAATTTAAGAACTATTTCTATAGTTTTTGGTGGTCCTACTCCCTTGCTTGATTGGCCTTCTTTAACAATGGCAGAATGGAGATGCCAGTAGTGGAGGTTAATAAGCATGGAGTGTGGCTTTTGGCCAGGACTGTAAGTACAGAGTTGTTCTTACATACACAATTTATATTGTTATATATGCATATCCATAAAGGCAGAAATATATCCTTACATATATTATTGTTTCCTCTTCTCTATACAGGTAGACCAATTAATTCATAGAATTCTAGTTGAAGAAGATGCAAACAATAATGACAAGCTATTTCATGCTTCAGCTGATGCTGGGGAGAAACTCTATAAAAAGGGTGACTTTGCCAAGTCGCAGCTTTCAAACATAGATGTTTACCTCTTAAGAAAAGTACTTAGTGACTTTTATTGTATTTTATGTAGTCCTCATCTCTCTTTCTTTTCTCCTTTTTCTTTTAAGGTGAGGGAGGAAAATTCAACAAGTTGTCATGATAAACTGTTAATTTTCAGGTTGGTTTGTTTCCAGATGTCTTAGAGCGTAAAGTGAAGCGGCATTTTGAGGAAGGGGACAATGTAAGGCTACCTGTCTTCTATTGCTGTTACTAAGCATAGTTCTAATTACCATTATATGTTTCCTGAAGGTTTCAGCTTTGGTGACTGGGGAATTCTATACAAAGAAGGAGCATTTTCCAGGATTTGCTAGACCTTTTGTATTCAATGCAGAGGTTTTGCTGAAGTTCGTAGAAACTTAAAAAGAAACGCTTTATCATTTAGGTTTCTCTTAATTAGTCAGGCTGAAATGCTTGGCTTTCATCCTCTCTAAGTAGCCATTTCTCTTCATTTTCTAGAGTTGGACGTGCTATAGAAGCTAAAGATGCTGCTAGGGGGGCTTTAAAATCACCATGGTGGACACTGGGTTGCAAGTACGAGGTATGAAATTTTTATTTATCAAAGCCTGCAGTGTTTCACCATGCCACCTCCCTATTTTTGCCTTTTATGGATTTGCTATTTATATCAGGAAGTTGCTAATATAGCACAATGGGAAGACGAACAAATCGAGTACATTAAGGAGAGGGTGACTGAAGAAGGGAGGGAAGAAGATATCAAGAAGGGAAAGGAACCGGCTCAGGTGTTTATAATCATGGCAAATGAACTTCAATTACAAATAAAAATCATAATTAAGGAGATCTCTTCTTTTCGATTCTTTTTCTTTCTGATCATATTTCCATCTTTGCAGGTTGCATTAGATGAAGCAGCTTTTTTGTTGGATCTAGCATCTGTAGAGGGGACTTGGGATGAGCATGTTGAGCGAATTGCTGGATGTTATAAAGACGCTGGCCTCCATGAAATTGCAAGATTTGTACTATACAGAGATTGAGGAGATAAATGTAAATTTATTTGACATTTCATACATCTACATGGATGCAATTTTGAATGTAATTTTTTATTAAAAATTTGGAGAGTAAAGGAATAGACCTGGCCTCCTCTTCTATTTAACTTTGACAGAATTAATTTTTTCACAAGAGGAATAAATATATAGCAAATTCTGCTCTTAAGTTGTTTATCAGCTTATATTATCCATTTCTCTTCTCTTTTAATTATCACCGTTATCATTTAAGTCAATTGTACGAGGCCATTAAAAGCTATATACATTAATAAATTCAGAAGTAAAACGCCAAATTGGCTTATTTTTTAGGATAGTCATTTTATCGTCCCGTTAAGGTTTTTCTGCATGGAATTGTTCCTATTTATCATAATAGTTCTTAAACTTTCTGTCATATTGTGGACAGCATTTTCTCTTCCAGTTCACGTACTTGACCCAATGAAATGAACCAAAGTTAATTTTAGAAGTTCAAGGATCCCATTGCTGTACTATATTAGTGGCTTGGTAATTATCAGTTTTACAGTATTAAAAACATCAATATTTTCGTCTCTTTAAAATAAACGCAGACCATTAATAGGAGTTATTGTCTGTCCATGTTTCCTGAACTTTACCATTTAACTTGCATGGAAACCAGTAAGTATATATATACAAGGTATTTCATAAAACATGCAAAAGGCAGTCTCCAGCAGTATGCTAACATGTTTCAAATTAGGAAACATAACTCGGACCTTATTTTTCCCATGTTAGGTGTGCAACAAACGAAAAGAACCACCACCATCAGAAACAGGACTCTCAGCCCCGACATTTTATCACACACATAATGATAAGTTATGCGGCAAGCGAAAGGGGCGTTTTCTTCTTGTTGCTTTTCTTCTTTTTCCACAGTAACTTTCTCCATAAACTCCCACTTCCCTGTTTCTTGCTAGGCACAATAGCCAATAATTCATCAACTACAGCATCTTCATCCTGGTGTTTACCATTTAAAACAAGAATCTTTTCCAAGGGCTTGATTGTTTCCTTAGGACCCAAGGTAGTAGAATTACCATCAACTTCTTTGGTTTCTGGAGATTTTAGATCCTTTGCTTTAGCATCGTCTTCTGCTAACATTTGATCTAGTAGAGAGGGCCGTCGGTAAAGGTTCTTGTCCTTGTCCTTGTCTTGGAATGGGCTTGTGGTGGTAGCAGTGGGATTTGTAAATGTGTGATTCGTGGTTGGATTTGTAAATGTGGGATTAGTGATAACTTTATCAAAACGGGCTGCTTCCCTCGGTGCAGCCAATGCCTTCAACTGCTTCCCAAGGTTTAAGATAGTCTCTTGACACTCTGCCAATTTTTCTGAAGCAGTCGTTATCTCCAAATCCTACAAATTTGGTTTTCATACTCAAGAGTCAAGACCAAGTTAAATAAATATAAACAATTACAAATAAAAAACATTGAATTGTAACACAATGGTAAGACATATCTGAGTGGATTATGATTAAAGGTTGTATTTACGAGAAGTGCTTCAGTATCTACACAAAATTCTTATAATAATGATCCACTGAAGCTAGAAGCCTAGAGCTATGATCACAATTTCAACTTCAAATGAAGCAATAATCAAGTGATTCCTTTTAAAACAAGAATGAAGAGACAACTGATTCATGCTTTTGAAAATTATGCTCCAGGAACTTCATAATTATCCAGATATGGGACCAGCCAAGAAATGTCCTTATTTGTTTTAGTTATGAATATGATGTAGCAGACAGACTTCAATATGTTATTTTGTCCTTCTCCAATTGGAAAATTTCTGTGCAATCAAAACATCGAATTAAATGTCTAAAGAAACTAAACATGAAATAAGATGATATGAACTTACAGTTCGAAGCTGCTTTTGTTCCTGATTAGGATCAGTGTTCAGGCTTTCTTTCTTCAAACTAATAATAAAATATGTTGGATACATCAGATCCCTCAACAATATAATTGGAAAGTGATTCTTATAATTAGATCAGTTATTTTTGCAAAGAAGCAAAAATTTTGTGCATGCTTGTATAATACCTTTCAAGCTGGAGCTGAAGCTCAACACATGTAGCCTCCAATTCTTCACAGCAAGTGTTTTTATTCTCCAGCTCAACTTCTAGAGATGAAAACTTCTGGCGGGCATCATTTAATTCTACTCTAGCCACTGTAAGCTGTGTGTCCAGATCTTCATTAATCATCTTATGATTTTCAGTTTCATCCCCAACCTTTCGCTTTGATTTGTTTAGACTTCGTAATTCAGTTTTCAAGCTGGCAATAACTTTTTCAGACTCCTCAAGCTGATTCATAAGGTATTCACTCCTATCAGTAGCTGACTGAAGCTTTCCTTCCAATTCTTTCTTTGTGGATTCGATATTCATAAACTCAACCTTTAATTTTCTGTTTTCTTCTACAATAGTCGATTTCAGCTCTTCCGTTTGAATATTATGGCCATCTGAAGCAGTAGCTGAGTCCAAACATGACAACTGTCCTCTTGGAACCCGTGATAATTCTGAAAAGTAAGCCATCATTCCAACTTCTGCTTCACTCTCACTATGTGTATCGTCCCAATCAAATTGTTTTTTAACGGCATCCCTCATGCTTGAAACATCCTGGAGGGAAAAGCAGTGGTTTATAATCCAGTCCAAAGCAGTTGCTAATTCTTGGGCAAATTTATCAACATCGACCTTTCTGTTCAATAGATCATAACATACATGAACATATTGTTGTAGAACACCGCTGAGTTCAGAAGTTTTCCATTGGAATACACGAACCATGTAGCCCGCAGGTGTTTCTGAATTTTTATATGAGAGCATGTTCCCTTCCTTCCTGGAAAAATTTCCTTCGTTTTCATAATCTGGGGATGGTAAATTGATCCCTTCAATAAGCTCAATCATTTTGTATATAGATTTACTCAAATCTGATTTTAACTGCTGATTGCTCTTCTCTGACAGTGAGATGTCAGCAGAGTGATTTGAGCTTTCCCTTGCATCAACTAGATCATCAGGCTTTGAAAGTGTCATATGCGACAAAGCTACTCTAATATCCTCAAGTATATCCAGATAATTTCTTCCTGTCACATGGGTTTGCTCCAAGACCAGTTTCAGAGTATCCTGAAGCCAAACAGGCATTTTATCATTGAAAGAATCTTTAAAGTTGATTTCCTGGTTCCATACACTGAAGCTTGACTCGCTGTCGGAAACTGGAACTATCTCACTATCCTTTACTTCTGAGGAATACTCAGTTTCAACTGGAGCAACTGTTGCATTGGCTTCATTTGGAGAAACAAGAGAATCTCCAGTTGACTTGTTGACAGATACTATTGCCAATTTTTCCATCTCAACAAAGTCATCCATCAAATTTATGTCTGAAGCTCCAACCGTTTTGCTTGATAATGATTCTTTTTGTTTTTCAGTTTTGAAGTGTTCCAGTTCTGAAATTAAAGCAGAGGCCCATGATTCAGCACAGCTAACCTTATCATCACTGCCAATGTCAGAAATTGATGCCAGAGAGACCTCATGTGGCATAAGACTACTCCTTATTGGCTCCATGGTTGACAGACCTTTTGATGATTCATCCAGATATAACTCAATTTGTGATAGTTTGGATGCTGTGCGAGCATACATTTTTCTGGAGATTTGAAGTTCATTTGTCTTCTTAATGAGAACCCCCTTGAGAGTTTTGTTTTCTTCTTCTAGAGCACATAACTGCTCGGTAAGCATACTAATCTTTTTTATGGTAGTGTCAGAAGCATTGTCAACTGTAGAGTCAAACATTAAGCCAGTTGGATAAAGTTTTCTTCTCATTTCAACAGAATCCTTTCCCAGCATTTCAACTTCATTTTTCATTTTTGCCAAGGCAGCAGGACCTGGCAACCGTTTCCGGACCAGGAGACGCAGCCTTTGACACTCTGATTCTAACTTTGCAATTTTCTTCACACTCTCCAAGTGTTGCTTGTGTGATGCATCAGCAGTTCGACGATTGAATTCTCTTTCCTCATTTCGGATCTCAAGCTCTTTTTCAAGCACTCGAACCTCATATTTACAGGCTGCATTATCTTTCTCAGTGGATTTTAATCTAGTCATTAATGTATTAAAGTCTCCTTCCAACTGATTCAACTGTCTGTTTAATTCTTCAATCAATTTTTCCTTCAACGAAAGAGCCTTGCTAAGATGAGAATTCTCAGAAACTATTTTGGCGAGTCTTTTATTAGCTTCTGCTAACTTCTCCTCTAAAACCATCTGCGATTTCTCAAATTCCCTTGATGTCTTCATCACAGCGTCATGAATCCTTTTTTCCTGCTCTTCTCGAACATACCGTAGCTGTTGCATGCATTCCTTGAGGGCTGCATCCACATGAACTAATCTTTCTTCACCTGCTACTCTCTGTTGTAACACTTCATCTAGTTGTTGCTTTAGAGACACTGCCTCTGCCTCAGCCTTCTCCCAACCTATATTTAAATCATTTGTGGAACATTATTTCAAGAGAATGCGCAGGTAGTTGGTAATTGGAATGGTCATGTATAATTTCTACAAATCAAAAGGGAAATGTAGTAAGAGGTGGTATTAAACCTTTAATGGCTTCCTGTGCCATTTTTGCATGGTTCCTTACAAGTTCATCTTTAGTGTTAAACTCAGAGAGAGCTGAAGAAAGCTTATCCTTTAAAGTTTTCAGCTCTTTCTCCAGTTCCTCTTTCTCAGCCAGAAGTATCTGAATGTACAGAAACAAACATAAAAAGAAGTAAAAATTCATACTAATAAAGCCACAAAATGTACTAAAAGTTCAATAATTGAAAAATAAATAAATAAAAAATCAGAAAATGTTCAGCAACGTGAAGGAACAAGCATGGAACAAGCATCACAAAAATGCTTAAGTGAAGATACCTCATTGCAATCATTTCTTGGGAATTCAGTTACTATGTAACTTTGCCAGTGCTATGGGGCACTAACTTTATAATAATGCTCCCTTGGAGCATCAAAAGTCAAAGATAACTAGGAATTCTGATACCCTCACAATGAGGTGTGTCTTCCAATCATAGGAAGCTTTTCCATGCAGTGTGTACGATTTTCAGTGTTAATTTAATTGTTTTAGCCAAATTATGTCATCAATATGAGGAACAGATATCTGGTTCCTTTAAGAGCTCCACCCTTAAAGGTTGACAGAACAGGAACCTTAACAAATAAGAGCAGCTTATTTTTCTGTATTACTTTATCCAAACATATGAAATCAATATTTTGTGTTTCAATTTCGACAGGCTTTCTTTCTGATTAGTCTTAATCATGTTTATGAATCAGCAAAAGACTGCATACCAAGGAGCTTTCGAATCATGTAAATGCATATAAAGGCTGGTTTTGAGCTTGATTAATTTTGATGGAGTGCAGTTAACAGAGAAGTGATGAATTTGATGGTAACTCCTTATCAAATTGTGACCCTAATTTGAATTTTAAGGCAATATAAATCAAAGTGTCTGCTGATTATCACCCTCATGTAATCTTCATTTTAATCTAATAAACCGAAGGCTTTTTACATAAAACTTAAATGCATATAGAGAGTCACTTCTCATAATAGACCTAACTCCCTTTTAAAATCTCATATAGAAAGTCAACGATTTCTTGATTCCTTTTTTTTACCGTAAGGCAGACTTACACTTATGCCTCGCCTAGCAAAGCCAAGCCAAAACATAATATAATTCCTCTAAAAATGATTCAAATTGGTAACTAATCATCGATTAAATGATGCTAAGCCCCTCAACAATACCAGGATCTTTTTTTTGTTCTTTTTTTTTTTTGGGGGGTGGGGAGGGAATTGCCTATCTAAATTTCAAAACGTTTTCAAAAATCTTCCATACGTCAAAACTCTATTGCTGATTCATAGGACAACAGCATCATGGATTTCACAAAGCTAGGAATAAATAATATAAAAAAATTAATCCATGGCACTGATATTTACAAGTTGAGCTGCATTAACTTCACAGATAGTGAAAAAGAGAGAAAAAAAAATTACAAAAGAGAACGAATATATATGGTAATTACCTCTTCCTCATTTCCTTTCAGAGATTTATCGGTCGGAAGAGTGGTTTTATCTATGGATTTCTTCCTCCAAAGCCATGCCTTATTGTCCATTTCTTCACTGCGTTTGAATATTTTTCAAAATGGTAAATCTACAAACACAAAAGAAACTGCAATTTTTGGTTCTGTATTTTCAGCTAATATTAATTATAGCTATAGGAAAAAGAAATTACAGAAAAAAAAATTATTACATTAAGTGTAAATCCGAAGGAGTACCAGGGGAATCAATTCCAAAGCGATCGGAGTCAGTGCATGGACAGTCGGAGAGCAGAGGAGGAGAGTTGTGATAGAAAAAGCTACTAGAGAGACAGAGTTGTGAAATTGACCAAAATGTGAAGGCTTGCTTGCAGTACAGAAAAAGCTACTAAAGAGAAGAAAAGCTTCAGAAATCATTCAACGGAAGTGATAAGGGATAATAATGCGAATGCGGTGACTGCTCCGATTCCCACTGACACACATTCACAATCACAGCAGAGAAAGAACAAGTAAAAAATAAAAAGAAAGAGGAATGAGACTGCGACTGAGCAGCAGAAAACCACGAACAACGACAGCTATTTTAGAGAGAAAGAGAAAGAGAGTGTTTGGTAAACAGGAAAAGTAATATGAGGGAAAAGTAAAGTGGGAGAGAGTGAAGAGGAGGAGAAAGAGAGGAGAGTGGTGGCGCAAAGGCGTGGGGGCTCTGGATTTGTGATCTGACACAATTGGGGGATCCACGCGTACGTGCGTGAGCGGTGTCGTTTTAATTGACGGCCTTTCTTTTCTTTGTTGCGTTTCTCAGTTCTCACTTCTCGCCGCTGTCGCTTTTGCTTTCATCCGACGGAACGTAAGAGCGGAGGTCTTTGTCCGCTTTTTTGTTTCGGTCTTTTAATTCATGGCCTACGTAAAGTACTTGCATATTCATCCCAACAGCAAAAAATAAATGAGTTTTTCGCACTTGCCCTTTCAACTTTGTACCAAAAAAAAAACACAACAACAACATTCTATGCTTTTGAGCTTAATAAATTTTAGAAGTATGAGTTTGATATTTAGTAGCTATGCTCTTGAATTTTTGAAAAATATGACTAAGTGCTGCCAAAGTTTATAAAATTCAAGAGCATAAATGGCAATTTATTCAAGAGCAATGTTGCCAAAAGTCACAAAATAGAAAGGACTTGATATGAGTTCTATTATTTTTTATTTCCTTTGAATTTTGGACCCTTCGTGTGAATAGTTTTCAATCTTTTCAATTTATGTATTTACTAATTAAATTACCATTAATCTTGTTTAGAGCTAGAGCATGATTCAAACCCACAATTTTTTTAAACAGTGGCCAGAACAAAAAAAAACAAAAAAGTGGATATCACAAGTACCATATAAAGACTATTGGTTGGTTGGTTCTTTAATTTCTGGTATATATGTTGTTCCTTGCCCAACTTGCATATATATATATATATATATATATATGATGTGATGCATTTAATAGATATGATGCAACCTGTAGTCGTGTTTACACTAGGTATCATCCCTTTTTTTTCTTTTTCTTTTTGTAAATTACTATAGGTATGGTCCTAAACTTTTTGTTTATAGCCCCTTTTTTATGTGTTTTTTTTTTCTTTTTGGTAATAAGCCCTTTTTTATGTGAGAGCATTTATTTTATACCCAATAATATGAATCAGTATGATGATTAGTGGACCGGTGGTCCATATTTTTCATGGTATTATTGGGTTGTTGAGTGCCACCTATAACTAATTAAAAAAGTGTCACACCCATAAATCCTATTATTGGTATTATTTGCTCTTTAATCTTTATGATCTCAGTTTATTTCCTACCTATATTATACTCTGTTTTATTCTATGGTTTTTTTTAATGTTTATTTACATTTATTTGTGTGCAAATGGACTGTTACAAGCAGTCAAGTACACGCAAATAGGAACAGCCACACGTGATATTTTACAAGCATGCAAAATAATGCATCATTAATACGTGTTTTTAGTTTAATTAAGTTGCCGATAAACTATTTTTAGACATAGTTGGTGAAACTGGGTAGTTACCTTCAAGTTAAAAATAGAATGTTGTGGGGTTATTGTCAAAAACTAACAATTTTGCATTTAAGATAAAAAAGAACAAATGTTTATTATATTTAATATTCGTTTATTAACTTTGTGATTAATTTTCCTAATCATGTTTGGTTTTTTTTTTGGTGAAATCCTAATCATGTTGGTTAAGAAAATGGGGTATGAATTATGATATGAAAGTGGTTAAAAGCTTTGAATAAATTGGGAAGAATTGGGAATTTTGAAGTGTGGTTTACGTTTGGGAAAGTCTGATCTGCCATTTTTTCTCGTTATTTGTCTTAATAAGAGTGACCAACTTTTTGTGGGTGTGTGGGTCACCGTCACAGCACAGAATTTAATGAGACTGCTTTTATGGTAATATTAAATTCTGCCTCATCGTGCAGAAATTAAATATTATATATTAATAGCTATAATGTTATTTTTAATTATTATATAATCTAAATTTAATAATTTATAATTATAATAATATTACATACTTTAAAATAAAATATGAATATCTATAAAAAAAAATATTACATTTTCGATAATAAATGAAAATTTTAAAATATCTTTGATAATAAATGATTTTTTTTTGGTAAAATGATAATAAATGATTTGTTGCACTGTATTACATATAATATTAGGGTTGCATGTAAAAGTTTACTCACTTGAATGGCGCGGACAAATTGCTAAGTAATAAATGTTGGTACCAAGCTCCAAGGTTGCTACATTTGAAGTTGTAGTTCAGTGTTAGGAGTCAGTTGAATTTTTACATACGTGACTATGGAAGTTGAAGTTCGACTTTTGGTAGTCTCATTTGGACTCAAGTGCTCTTCTCAACTGCTACTGCACGAGAGAGAGACTTTCCAGTGACATGGACCCTCAGTGTAGACTCTTATGGATTGAAAAGATACATTGATTTGATCTACTCATTAGATAACTCATGGGCTTATAACCCTGCTATAGGTAAGTCTTTTTTTTATTTAGCAAAAAAAAAAAAAGCCTCCATGGTTGTTACCAAAAAGTTATCATTAAGTCTTCAAGGCTCTTTAGAGCATCTTCAATACATTATCTAAAAGTTTTAATTTTTTTTATTTTAAAGAATAATCAAGCATTCTGAAACTCCAATGAGCTCTCTAAAATGAAAAGTTAAAATAGAAAATGAGATTTGATTCTCTACATTTAGAGAGCCAAACACATTCTCTATATACAAAATTTTAATGCATTTAATTTATTATCGTGCAATTTCCAATGTACAACTATAATTATATTTAATTTTATATATTTTTTATACATNATATATATAACTAATATATATTTTTAATTGTTAATTTTTAGTTTGGATTGTAATACATTGTTTTAATTTAGATTTTGAATTGTAATATTTTTAATTTGAATTTAGTATTGTAGTATTAAAATTAGTTTAAATTTTGAACTACAAAATAAAATTTTAGTCTTGCAGTTATTTTGGACTATAAAATTAAATATCGCAGTCTAAACCGTTAAACTAAACCTGACCAAACCGTTTATGAATGATTTGGTTTGGTTTGGTTTGAATAATTTTAATGGTTTGGTTTGGTTTGTTGTTAAACTAAACTGCCATCTTTAGTTTGATTTGAATTTTTATAAAAAATCAGACCAAATCAGACTGCGCCCACTCCTAACCGGCTTCAAATAATTTAATGCTAGCTATTAACCACATTATATTATTTTGAAAATTGTAATTTTATATGATTTTATAATTTAACATAATTTTAATTTACTAAATTTTTTTAGAAACTTACATAACCAGCAGCCATTGCCGATTTGCCGGCAGAGAATTGCCGAAGATGGCTGTTTGGCTTGGGTTTATTTTTTTAACGTTCTATTCACTTTCTTAAGTATTATATGCAAAATTGTGTTTTTTTTTTAGCGATTCAAAGTATTTCTGAAAGGTTTTGCTGCGAAGCAAACTGAAAAAGAAAGGAAAAATAAAAAATAAGAGAGAGAGGGATAACAGAGGTGTACTGGATCGAAGAAAGAGGGAAAAAAAAAGAGGGTAGAAGAGGTCTACCGAATTGAAGAAAGAGAAAGAGAGAGAGGGGTAGGCGGGGAGCAACGGTGTAATCGCCGGCTTGGTTTATCGAATTAACACCACCATCACAAGTTTGAAACTTGTTTCCCATACATTTTTTTTTATCCAGATCCAAAATTTGCAGGTTCCGAAGCAATAAGTTCCACAATCAAGGACAACCAAAACAAAATTAAGACTTAACACAAATTTTTATCTTTCAAAAAAAAAAAAAAAAGCAATTTTAAATGCTGAACTTGCATTTTTAAATGATATGCCAAGTGTTAATACGTGGCGTTACACTATTGGGAAACTGTAATAGGTGACATTAAACTATTTAAATTGGTACAGGTCAGTTGGCAACACCGGTTTACTGAATATCTTCTCCTTTAGCCCCGACATTATGCAGCTCTTTGTTTATATTCAGCAAGGGTATTTTACGTTCTTTAATTTTTAATTCGTCAAAATTACAATTAA
>QANX01005649.1:0-20110 GCA_003254975.1 Ochetophila trinervis
CTGCAGTCTGCCCTACAAGAAAAGTAAAAATATTCGTTTGATTTCTATTATTTCATAAAATCAATATCAAGCCAGCTCTTGTTTATTATTAATTAAGTTTTAAAATAGAGGAATTTTTGATTACGTAACATAACAAATAAATATATTATATTAGCTGACTACCATTTCAACTGCTTGAAATGGAGATTATAAGAAAACTTCAATATATAATTTTTATATGTGTGAAACATAAATAATATATATTTATAACCCAAAAATGAACTTTAAAAAAGAAAAGGAAAAACATCATTTTTTTATTAAGTTTGCTTAATTAGAAAATGATATAGTGGGTGTGATTAACATATATAACAATCTTAAATAAATATTAGCATTATAATTTCTTATCCAATAAAGAATCTATATGAAGAGGAGTCAAAATACGAGTTTATCCACAAAGAGATCCAAACTTGGATGGTGGAGGCGAGGCTTTCATAGGTTCTCTAAAAAAATTGGATTCATAAACCTACTTCAACCTACCAAACATATTCTACTTCATATTACATATATTATGCTAACATATCTTTAAATATATATATATATATATTTGTTTTAAAAAAAAATTATTTCTTAGTTAAGCAAGGTTTTATTACAATTTTTTTAAATCCTATTGAATCGAATTTATAATTTTATGCCTTTATGGTATTTAATGTGAATTTTTTTATTTAATAAGATATTTATATGATGTAATAAAAAAAGATATATTTATATGATACTTAAGATATTAAAAATTGTCATAGTTCAGCCATATTTAAAAAAATAAAAAAATAAATAATAATAATAATATATTTCAAAACCTTGAAGCAGCCAAAAATTATTGGGTTCAGCAATAAATACTCCACTTGGTGCTAACAGCCTTGATAGCTATTCCCTACTTGCAATCTGTCTCATCCCCCTAAAAAAGAATAATAAAATAAATAAATAAACTAATCTTGCCCACTTGGTCGTAGAAAGTGGTTGGCATTTGGCAATGTCTTTTTCTTGATATTAATCTTCAAAAAAAAAAAAAAAAAAAATATATATATATATATATATATATAAAAAATAAAGAGGCATGCTATTTAGTCACATGTGGATAACAATCTTCTTTTAACTCATTAAAAATATAAAAGAAAATAAGTGGGTCCCACGCTCTTTCTCTCTCTCCTCACACCTTCCTTCCTCATTTTCTTTTACTAATCTCATTCAGCCGGCATTAAACTCTCTCTCTCTCTTCTTCAGAGGCTGCCACCACGTGCTTTATTTTCTCCACTTATATAAACCAATTCCCTAACCCACTCCACTTCCACTACCAAAATCCTCTCCCATTTCCAAAACCACGCTAAACGCCACCGTTTCATCCTCCGTCTATGGCTCTCGTGCGAGAACGCCGTCAGCTCAACCTCCGTCTTCCTCTCCCCGACCTCTCCGACCGCCGTCCCCGCTTCCCTCCCTCTGTCTCATTCGCCGCCGCCACCGCCGGAAACTCCTCCTCCACCGCCGCCGCCACCGCCACAGTTTCCTCCTCCGCCATCTCTTACTCCGATCTCGAAACTCTCCAGGTTCTCGGCCATGGAAATGGCGGAACGGTCTACGAAGTCCGTCACAAACGGACTTCGACAACCTACGCTCTCAAAGTCGTCCACGGCGATTCTGATCCCACCGTCCGGCGACAGCTTTTCCGGGAGATGGAGATTCTCCGGCGAACGGATTCTCCTTACGTGGTCCGCTGCCATTCGATCTTCGAGAAACCTTCCGGCGACATCGCGTTCCTCATGGAGTATATGGATTTCGGAACATTAGAAACCCTCCTTCGCAGCCATGGAACTTTCTCGGAAGCTAAGCTTGCACACGTGGCGAAACAGGTCCTCAACGGCCTCAACTACCTTCACTCTCACAAAATCATACACCGCGATATTAAGCCGACGAACCTTCTGGTGAATAGCAAGATGGAGGTGAAGATCGCCGATTTCGGAGTTAGCAAAATCATGTGTCGGTCTCTGGATGCTTGTAATTCCTACGTTGGGACCTGTGCCTATATGAGCCCCGAACGGTTCGACCCGGAAACGTACGGAGGAAACTATAACGGGTTTGCGAGTGATATATGGAGCTTGGGTTTGACGCTGATGGAGTTGTATATGGGTCATTTCCCTTTGTTGCCTGCGGGTCAGAGACCCGACTGGGCGACCCTGATGTGTGCGATTTGCTTCGGAGAACCGCCGAGCTTGCCGGAGGGAGTTTCCGAGGAGTTTCGGAGTTTCCTTGAGTGTTGCTTGCAGAAGGAATCTGGCAAGAGGTGGTCGGCGGAGCAGCTTTTGACCCACCCGTTTTTGTGTAAAGATTTGGGATCCGACTTGTGAAGTTTTTAGTTCGGGTTTAATTTCGGAATGGATGATCCGACTTTTATTTAGGTGTCGGAGATATTTTGAGTTTCGTATATAGATGTCGGAATCGGTATTTTATTTTTATTTTTAATTAGTTTATTTTATTTTTTCAAAATTTGTATATTCTCCTAAACCGATGAATATCCTTTTGGGAAGCTAAATGGTTAATCTCAATTAAGAAATATTCATACGTATTAAACTTTTTTGCTGATCTCTTAATTTCAGTTAACAAGTGCATACTGTTACTGTGTTAGTCGTAGAGTCACGTTTCAAAATTGAGATTGCTCAAGTCTAAATTCTAACTTTTCATGAAGGAACCCAAATTTGAATCTTCTAATTTTTTTAAAATATTTAATTTTTTAATGTTTTAATTGCTTTAAAATATTCCATTATTTGAAACTGAAGGTGTATAGAAACAATGCCATCGGATTTTTTATGAAATTACAATATACATTGTGCATTTTTAGGTAATAATTTTAAATTATTGAATAAATAAAGCATTTCTTATCAGAAATCACAAGGTTCCAAATATGTTTAACTAATTGTCAATGCATTAGTTTGTCTTATATTATAAGAGATATCATGTATACTTCCTCATGTTGAATGATTTAGTCAATCAATTTTAAATGTCAAATTATGATTAAAAAAAAAAACTATATATGAGCTTTTTTTAAAATTGAAATTATACTCTCTTTTTTTAACGAAATTATACTTATTAGAGTATATTCATACCATTGAAAACTGAATGTTTGTATTTTTTTTTTGGTGAGTAAACTGAATGTTTGTATTAGTTAGTTATATAATCTATTTTGATATGAAAAAAACTTTATGTATAAGTATCTTATGAAGTATCCTCATAAAAATAGTAAAGGTTAAAGTTCGAATCTAATAGTGTCAGTGACATTAGAAAAACTCAAATCTAGCTTTTCAATCAAATCGTGCTTTGCTATTGATAAAAAAAGAAAAAAGAAAAATAGCTTTGCTATATTATTACTCAATAATATATTTTTTTGGTAAGTACTTAATAATATATATGGTAATGTATACAAATTATATACAATTGAAAATTTGACTAACATTGGGATAGGAGTTAATAAATAGTACTGTTTTGCAAGATAATAAGAAAATAAATTTTTTAGGAGTATCTATTGTAATGTGTTTACTAAAAGCTAATCAGATTAATTAAATACCTTAAAATTTAGAGACCAAAAATCAGGCGAGTCAAATCTGAGACTAAGCGCCACGGGTTTGTTTGAATAGGATACTATATATATATGACTTTTTTTGAAATTATAATTTAAACTATTATTTTTATTATATTATTTGGATTGAAATTAAAGATTAGAATTTCAAACATGATTTATATATATATATATATATATATATAATGGGGTTTAGGTCAGAATTTGATTTTTCTTTTTCTTTTTTAATATTTGAATTATTTCAATGGCTGAAATAAAAAAAATATATATAATTCATTTAGTGTTCATTTTTTCCAAATATGCTTTTAATATGTCCATAAATATAAATTTCATTATTAATTGAATTTTAAATATTATTTATTGATGTGATTTAAAAGTGAATAAACTAAAATTGAAATAAAAAATATATATTTATTATTCACTGAGTTTATTTTTTGCAAATATGCTTTTAATATGTCCATAAATATAAATTTCATTATTAATTGAATTTTAAATATTATTTTTGATTTAAAATTGAATAAACTAAAATTGAATTCTAAAATTATCATATGGACTCGATGAGAAACTTGATATCTATATATATATATATATATATTTGATTAGTCGTGCTTCCAGGCAAAATGTTTACGTAATTAGTAAACCTAACAAACTTTACAAAATACATTTTTAATATGTATCACATGTTTTATATTTATCATATTTTCGTCAAAGACCTAGACATAAACTTGAATTTTGGTAAATATATGTATTTTTTTCCGTCAATCCAAATTTCTTGTCAAAGCTTAGGACAATAATTTGGGAAGACTTACCATAACCCAATTAACCAAGTGAATAGCCACATAATTAATATACTATATATATATTTTTTTAAAATTGATAAATTTCAAAAACATCTTTTCATTTTCAGTATAATTCAAAATCAGTTTCTATATTTGTATCTCTGCCTAACAATTGATGTTTATTAATATACTAATTCAAATTTTGTCACCATCATTTGGTTTCCATATATTTCCGCAACTGAAAAAATAGAAGTAAAAACAACAACAATTTAGGAATCAATACAAATTTGGTTTCCTTTCCAAGCAGCTGCAAGCCCAAGGATTTCAGTTTCCTTTCACTTTCAATAATAATCATCAAGTTGGTGCATGCCTCCACTTTGCAATCCTCAAGTTGCAATATTGCATTAATTTAAAGCCTACATGATCCTGACCGTTGATCTAACATCCAAAATCATCTTAGACGAAACCCAATAGATCAGCGGTTACCGATCCCTGATAGACAGATTGCGTTCGGTGCGAGTGTATATAGATGTAAAAAAATAAAACTATGACGTGGAATTGGGATTTTTCGAACTTTGGAGACAGCTTCGATGAATACAAATAGTGAGGAGAAGAGAAGAGATTAGGTGGCAAAAGAAGAAATAGATAGGAAAGTGAGTCAGCAAATAAGGACATCGGAAAAGACAAATATGTCCATATCAAAAAAGAAATGGGTGAATTCACTGAATCAGACCCACCTAAGCCAACTTGGGGGACTACTGCTATAGTGAGTTGTCATCTAATGAGGTCATAAATAATTTTATTTTACATTTTTATATAATAATTAAATTTATTTATTTATTTAATGGTTAGTGATTTGATATTTGGTTAATCTCAACTGTCTTTTTCTCGCATCAATGCTGTTCCTACATAATCAGGTGGCTTAGTGGGGTTAAAAAAAAAAAAATTTGGCTTAATGTGGCCTCATATTTTCCAATATGTGGGTTTTAAGTGGTCATTTTACATTTTCTGTAAGTTTTTTTATTCTTCTTTCTAATCATTCTTTTTCTTCTAACATTTTTTTTTTCTTTTATCTTACTGTTTTATAAAGGTTATTACCCATCACAATGATTAATGGAATGATAACTTTTATCTATTGGGCCCATAATATTACTATTAAAAATTATATTTAATCAAATATGACTGAAATTTAAAATAGTTTAATATAATTAATTTGGATTTAAAAATAGTAACGTCTAATATAAGTTATACTTGCAGATTGCAGAGTGTAGAGAAAAAAAAAATAGACATTCATAATACCCAAAAAAAATTATAACCCTAATTTAATCTCTTCGTTTAAAAAAAATTAATTAACATATTCCTAAGTGAGATCATATACAATCAAGTCAATGAAGAGTCAACAACTGAAAACAAAGATGACTTAAAAAATAAATTGTAACTAAGGTGTTATAAAGTAATGTAATTAGTTTTTAGCTTTTGCTTTAAGATCCGTTTGTTAGTTTTTATTTTTAGTTTTTAATTTTTATTTTATGGTTTGTGGTTTATAATTTATAATTTTTGATTTATATTTTTACTAAAATAAAATAGCAACTATTTTTTATTTTTTTTATAAAATAATAAAAATTTATTTTTGTAACCATTTTTGTTTTTATTTCTATTAATTTTTTATATTTTTTTAATACTTTACAAATAAATTTATATAAATCCATAATCGATTGATGTCGAATATTGAATTTTGGCCATTTAGAAATTTCGGATCCAAGTGGTCCACGGTTTTGACCCTGATTGCATAGACCAGGCCCTATCGGGAGATCCAATGTCTCGACCCTGACACGGTGGTCATGGATTCCAGCATTGACCGGACAAACAGTGGTTCTTGTCTCGACCCAGTTTGTGGTCCCTAGTACTAGCTCTGTTTGAGTAGTTTTGGGTTTCGGCCCTAATCCTGGCCTCCATAGGGCAATCTCAAGTCTTGGATCCTAGTCTCGATTGGGTGATCTCAGATTCTGGATTTTGATCCCGACCGAGCAATTCGTGGTCTTTAGGCTATCCTAGTTTCTAGACTCTAAGTTTTGGCCCTGACCAAGCTGTCGCAGGTTCCAGTCCCGACTTGGCAGTCTAGGGTTCTGAACCCGACTGGGTAGTCCCAAGCTTCAGCCCTGACCAAGCAGTCTTGAGCTTCAGCCTCGACCGAGTGGTCTCGGGCTTCGGCCTTGACTGAGCAGTTCATGGTCTCAGCCACATCTGGACGGTCTCGATTTCCCAGCCCTGTCATGACGCTCTCGGGTCGCGGTCCAGATTGAGCAATCTTAGATTTTGGCCCCGACCGGACAGTCCTAAGTACTAGTCCTGTTTGGGCATTCCCATGTTTCAATCACAACTGAGCATTTTCGGGCTCCGGTCCAGACCAAGCAGTCCTGAACTCTGGCCCCGGTGTTGCAGTTTTGAGTTCTAGCATTGACCAAACTATCCTAATTTTGCAGCCTCAACTAGTGGTTTGTGGTCTCGGCCATGTCAGGTCGGTCCAAGATCCCAGCCCGTCCTTGGTCTAGACCCATCCACATGGTCCTGAGTTCTTTTTGCATTCAGACAATCTTGTGCTCCAAACCTATATGGGTGGTCTCAAGTTCAAGCTTTATTTGAGTTATCTTATATCCTGAAAGACAATAAAAAATAAATGAAAAATGATTTTTTTACGTTTTTTTTAAAGAAAAGTGAAAATGGTTATTGTTTTTTTTAAATAAAATGGTTATCAAACGTATTTTTTATTTTTTATTTTAAAATTAGTTTTCAAAAAACTCAAAACCAAAAACCAAAAATAAATGGGTTATTAAATGGCATCTTAGCTTTTCATTTTAATTTTTTTCATAATTGTATGTAATGTGTTTATGTCAATGTTAATTAATTGAATTTATAGTTTGTTTGTAAACTTAAAGGAATTTAAAAAAAAAAAACCAACAAAATTTGAAAGTGTATTTATAGTGTTTTCTCAAAAACCTGTTTGCCTCGGAATGAATAAAGGAATGTATTGGATATTTGAATTGACAACATGTGAACTTAACAGAGTCGAAAGCGGTAGAAATTACTTTGGGCTAGCAAAATTCATATATAATAGACTAAGGGGGTGTATTCAATTAAGACTTTTAAAAAAGTTTATAGACTTTCTTTAATTATAGACTTTTGTAGACTTTAGTATATTTTTTTAGACTTTATAAAAGTATGGATGACTTTTATAAACTTTTTCTAATGACTTTCATAAACTTTTAATGACTTTTATAAACTTTTTTTAATGACTTTTATAAATTTTTTATTTTTACTATTCAAGATTTATAAGTATTTCATATCTCTTTTTTCAATTGCAATAATTTAATCATTGTCCTGAAGCTTATTACTCTTCTATGTTGGCTACATAATATATACATGCATACTTAGTAAAGTATATTCAATTAAAACTTTGAAATTTTTTTTTTCTGTGGTGTTTGGCGAACCATGGCCTTCCTAGTAAGGCTGTACTCTTATCTCCCCGCACATGTCTTAGCAAAAATCATCATAAACTAAAGTTCATTTTTATATTTATAAATAATAGTTTAAACTAAAAAATGAGAGAAAAATATATTTTTTAAGAAATAAAAATAAAAATAATTAGGATTCAACTATAGCTCTGAAAAATAAAAAACCTAATTTTATGTTCAAGGTGTAAGCCCCATCTTCCTAAAGTGTATGTAATGAAACTAATACAAACTTATAAAAAATTATCACGTTATTTATCATGTTATTTGCCATATAAGTTGATTTGTAGCATTGTTGTAAATGTATGTATAACTAATTATCAAATTAATGAAACCAAATATATATTTGTAGCTGTTGATGCAAAATTATGTATCAAGTATCAACTGTCAATTATATGCATCCGTCTCCATCTTCCAAGAATCTATCAATTTTTTTTACCAAAAAAAAAAAAAAAAGAATCTATCAATTTGAAATATAAAAATAATAAAAAGTCATCATAAAGTCCAATATAGTGCTAGCAAAAACGCTCCTATTATTTCCTTAAAGAGAAGCATTTATATAGGAAAATCTCAGTCTACTTAAGTTCATGCATTAATTATTTTACCTACACAGTAGTTTTAAAATCGAAAAAATCTTCTATGATACTGTAGTACCACATCAGCTGGTACTACTTCAAGTCATTCTCTGCCATGTGTTAAAAATTGTCATCTCATCATTTATTTATTTTTTTAAAATTTTTTTAATTTGAAAAGAATAAAATTCACGAACCGGTTCTTCTTCGATTATTCCCTTACCTGAAACTCTTTTTCACCCTTCTCTTCCATGGAGGTCATATCCATTTTTAATTAGTTTATTTATTTTTCCAGCTTGAAAATCTCATTCGCTAAAACAGAGACTTATCCTCTTATCATATCATAAGGCAAACCCCACGCTCCGCAACCCACGTTTGCCTTCTCTTTTTCTATCTTTCTTTCTTTTGCCCATAGACAACTAAAGAAATTCTCATGCAAATTCAATTCAAAGAACGGTTTGCCAAGTTATTTTTATCTTCTTTTTATTTAAAAATAATAATTAGAGCTAATTTTGAAGAAACCATATCTTAGATTTTTTTCACCTCCACATCAAGTTTTACAGTTGCTTTTGTATACCGAAATGATGATGAAGTAAATAAATGAACAAAAAATAACCCACAAAACAAAAAGAATAAACAAAATAATAAATTTATGATGAAAATATCTTAGTGGTAAAAATCCAGCTAGATAGGGAGAAAGAATGAGAGAAAAAAATATCAAAAAATAAAAAGAATATGGAGTTCATCTTTTTTAAAATAAAAAATAAATAGATGATGAAATGGTAAAATTTTAACATATGGCAAAAAATGACTTGAAATAGTACTAGCTGATATGGTACCACGGTGTCATGAATATTTTCTCCTTAAAATCAATTGGATTCACGTGGAAAACTAGAAAAACGAGAAATTAATGGAAGATTGGCAGAAAGTGGAGATTTGGCCAAAAACTTTGGCTGCTTTGATATGCTCTTTTTATGTTTTATTTTTCCTCACCAAGTGTGGCTGCTGGTTATTTTAGGGGTCAGAAACATGCAGGGGTGGTGGTTTTATAAAAAAAAAATTGAACTAACATGTTCTTTTAAGGGGTCAAAATGGGGACCAAAAAAATAAAATTAGGATGCTGGCAAGATAGTCAGCAACTTTGTTACATCCCATAAAAATATTATTAATAGAAAAATCGAACATTTCTTCTAAAAACTTCTCCATGAAAGATGATTTATACATTTGAATCTTATATAGATCAAATTCACGAAGTGTCTTTAAATGTCTCAAACAAGAGTTAATTTTTAAAAAAGAATTAACTTTTATGATAACATATAATAAATCATGCATAATATGATATTCGATAAAAATTAAATGGAATTTACGCGTTTATTAAAACGTTAAATGACATTGTGAAAGATTATAAGATATTGTATTTACGAAATACTTGATTGATTAAGATAGTATGGCAATGTGTTACAACAATTTCATGCAAAATTTTCTCTAAAATAGACTTCAAAAGACTTTTTATTTTGACTTTTTTATATAAAAAAAATATTATTTGGTTTTAATAGGTGGAAAACCAAATTCACTATTTATTACAATATTAAATAATTTAAGTTTAATATAATATGTCTAATCGAAATAGCTTATATAGGCAAAGACTACTTGTGTTAACTTTCAGAGTCTAGATTAAAAATTTGATGATGCAATTTTTTCTCCAATTTCAAAACAAAAATTTAATATAGCATAAATTTCTATACCATTATTATAAAAAATGGAATATAAATAGAACAAGTAATATTTATAGAAAAAATAAATAACATAATTAAATAGTATTGTTAGAACATCTTTAATGGTAATTTTTATTTTAAAGAGCATAATTTTTAAAATAAAAAATATTTTTGAAATTTTAATAAAATAGATAGTGAAATTTTTTATCTAACTCCAACTACATTCCTTTTCTCTTTCTTATGAATATTATAGAACAAATTTAATAAATCAAAATGTTTTGTTAAATAAAAAAAATTATTAAATGTGTATTGAAAATTGTAAGTATAATAAATATAGATATGCAAAATTTTATATGAAGAGTGGATTTGGCTTTCTCCATTTGAAAAGCAAAAGCTTAATATTTATTTTAACTTTATTATTTAAAAATTCTATTGGAGTTGTAAAATTAAAAATTACTTTTTAAAATAAATATATTGATATTTTTAAAAAATCTATTAAAAATACTTTTAGATAATTATTTAAATTTTCATTTTCATTTTTATTATAAAAAAAATACTCTTTATTTTAAAAGTCTTTTGAAGGTGCTCAAATTAACAATTACAAATTTTTGTTTTTACATATTGACATAATAAATTTAGAATGATTTTTATTTTTATATTAAAGTCTCGATCAAAAATCAATGAATTAAGTCAACACCATGGCCACAAGAGCAATAAATTAAGTTTCAATTATAAAATAAATAAATAAAAATCTAAAGCTTATACATTTCAAATACATTACATGGATGACGACAATTATCTTTAATTAGTATCATTATTATTTATCAGTTAGATCCTTGCTTCTCCAATTTAATATGCGTAAGAAAAAAGGGAAAAAAAATAATAAAAAATATATGTCTAAAATGTAAAGTAGTTATAAATTCACTTTAAACATTTTCGGTTTTATCTAGGAAAAAAATCAATCTTTCAATTTTTGGAAAAAATGTAGGGAGAGATGATTTTGACTTTTATAATAACAAGAAAAAAAATATTTCTTCTAGATATTTTAAAAATTATATCTATCATCTCTACGCATATATTGATTAAATTATTTTAATGGATGTTAATAAAAAAATATGATTTGTTAATAGGATTATCAATAAAATTTAAATGTTAAATATTATTTTATATGTCTACCATTAAAAGTTTTATTTTTTATGTTAAACTTTTAGTGTTAAAATATAAAATAAAATTAAATATTTATAACTAAAATTTGGTAATGAAATTAGAATTCCACTGATAAATAATAACAAATAATAAATTTAAAATAATTATTAAAAGAGAAAAATAATGATAATTTGAAATATAAAAGAAAGTTGATAAAGTTTTTAAAACCAAAATAATTAAATTATATTTAAATCAAAACAAAATTTCAAAGTTTTACAGTCAGCCCAAAACTCTGAACTTTCACGTCTGGATTGGAACTATCCGTCTGCTTCCATGTGGCATTGTGGGTCCCATAAATGCCTACGTGGTGATAGATCAGTGGTGACAGCTCAACCATGAAACATCACGACTCGGGCCGACAACCGCGAATAAGCGCTCGACAGAATCCACGTCATTTTTTCTGTCTATCCACGTGAAAATCTGTTTTGTGTAAAATATTCAAAAATTTCCAGCTGCTAAATCAATCAAACACTAACAGACGCAAAGGATTCCTCTGAATCCACGTTCTAATCTCTCCATCCAACCAAACCCTTCGAATATTATAACTCAGATTCAATTATTATCATCTTCTTCTTCTTCTTCTTTTTCTTTCTAAGATTTGCAGTGTTGCAGAGCTTCATCCATGGGGTCTCTCAGTTTTAGTACGCCGATCAAAGGCAACAACCCAGTTGCTGAATTTGCCAGGAATCTTCCTCAGAAGGGTTTGACTCGGTCTTCCAGAGTTGGGTTCAGGTTATTTGCTTCTGGGAACCAAGCAGAGCCTGATCTTAGTGTCACTGTTAATGGGTTGCACATGCCTAACCCGTTTGTCATCGGGTCGGGTCCACCTGGGACGAACTATACGGTTATGAAAAGGGCTTTCGATGAAGGGTGGGGTGCTGTGATTGCCAAAACTGTAAGTAATTTTATGTTAAAGGTGTTTGGTAGCTCAGAAAATGTACGAAAGCATGAAGAAATTTGAAATGGATCATAGCAGTTATAGTTGAGCTTCTTGTTTAAACGTTGAGTTCCAGTTTCCTAGTTCAACATAGTTAGTTAGACCATAGATTTATTCGGAACTGATGGTATATGTGTAGGCCTTGTAGTCGGAATTAAATTCTCAAATCCGTCAACATTATCTATTCCTTTAGCATACTGGCTAGGCTAATGAGATTTTGGATCCAGACATTCTTTGTTGTCAAATTAGTAGACCCACTCTGGCAAAGATCACTCTAATGGCTGAATCATGTATAGTCAAGTGTCCAAGCACAGACTCTTAGAATTGATTACTTGCAACCCCGAGTTTCCACATTCTTAGTATAGCTGGACTTGCTTCTTAATCGTTTTAGCTTTTGGGGTTCTTGTTAACTTAGCATTCACTGTGCTGCTTAATATGTCAGTATCTCCATCTTTACTTTCGGTAGTAGTTTTATACATTTTTCTTGTAAAGAACATGAGCTATGTTGTTGTTTTGATGTAAAAGTTTAGCATTTAATCTTAATTCATTATTTTGATAGGTTTCGTTAGATGCAACGAAAGTTATAAATGTCACTCCTCGATATGCTCGGTTACGAGCAGGTGTAAATGGCTCACCAAAAGGACAAATCATTGGGTGGGAGAACATAGAACTAATTAGTGATCGGCCTCTGGAGACTATGTTAAAAGAATTCAAGCAATTGAAGGAAGAGTATCCAGATAGGATTCTAATTGCTTCAATTATGGAGGAATATAATAAAGTTGCATGGGAGGAACTCATTGACAGAGTCGAGCAAACTGGAGTTGTAAGTAATTATTTTCTACCTAAACAAATGTTCTTTCGCCTAAGAGCTGCTTTCGTCTGACATATCTGATATTTTCCTTTAGGATGCCTTTGAAATCAATTTTTCATGTCCTCACGGTATGCCAGAGCGCAAGATGGGTGCTGCAGTCGGTCAAGATTGTGCACTTTTGGAAGAAGTTTGTGGATGGATTAATGCGAAAGCAACAATTCCTGTTTGGGCAAAGATGACTCCTAACATCACTGACATCACTCAGGTAAGATTTTCTTTTTGTTCTTCTGGATTATTATGTTTATCTTCAAATCCCTGTTCAAGTTCCTTTTTGTGTATTCCAGATTGCATTTATAAAATAAATGAGAAAAATTATTGTTTGAACACCAAATTGGATACATGCATTGCAACGAGTGCTATGTAGCTAACTATTTGGCTATTTTTTTTACCACTGCAATTGATGCAATCATTTATGCATGATTACTTTTTGATGAAGTACAATAAATTACATTGTTTTTTCTTTTATGCAAAGATGAAAACCCGATTAGTTAGGTCTGGCATGTTGGATAATTTTCATGAGTGGTATATGTGAGTACAACATATGTAGGAGAGCAAGTATCAATTAATGCGGAACTTATATCATGTTAAAAGAAAATGAAAATTCAGCCGTCTAAGTGCTAATAGGGCTTCTTTATTTAATTTTTCAAATTTCATCCAGTTGATTTAATCAAGCAGGGTTGATTATTCATTTTACACTATCTGTTATTTAAGGCTACTTTCTTGCAATTTCAATCTCAATTCTTCAATGGTATGTATTTATTTGTTTATCCTTTAGCATTTGTAAATACAGTAAAAAGTATAATTTCTGAAGATTCATCTCATCCTTTCATTGAGAACAGAACAACTTAAGTGAATAGAAAATTTACTTATACTAGAAAAGATATTATCAATTTACATTCTTAATTATTAATTTGTCAAACACCTCTCCTTTCTATCTTAAATGTTTGTTACCATATTTGATTACATTTCTCATGTACCGGTCATCCTCTTTTATATAGCCTGCTAGGGTGGCTCTGAGCTCAGGATGTGAAGGGATAGCAGCTATTAACACAATCATGAGTGTGATGGGAATTAATCTCAAAAGCTTACGACCTGAGCCTTGTGTAGAGGGGTCTGCTTTTGAACCAATATATATGATGGTTTGTGTTCCCATTGCTTGCATCACAGAAAAGGCTTTATGATTAAATTTTCTGCAGGTACTCAACTCCTGGTGGCTATTCTTCCAAGGCAGTCCATCCTATTGCACTTGCAAAAGTGATGAATATCGCAAAAATGATGAAGTCAGAGTTTGGTGATAAGGACCATTCACTTTCAGGAATTGGGGGTGTTGAGACAGGTAGTGATGCAGCAGAATTTATCCTTCTTGGAGCAAATACAGTTCAGGTAGGATGAAAAACAAATCGATGTCAATTTTGTATTATACATTATTTGATTTCATTGTGATCATGGCTTTGAAGTTTAGAAGCATAGCGAAGGGATTTTTCTGTTTGATTAATGGTGATAGTTTTATATATTTTTGCCATCGCCATTATCTCAATGTTTTCCTTGTCTGTTAGATGTTAATATTTCTTCTGATCATCAATAAGTCACCAAGATATGGAACAAGGTCAAATTGACAACCTAAGCTCTATACCGAGTTGCCATCCAATCTTGAAAGTTTAAAATATCAGGAAGTGGTTCTGACTATGTATATCTAAGTCACTACAACTTACTCAGTAAACACATAAGCAATGATTGAAAACCTTTGTAGAAGTAAAAATTTATTTTTGAAATCTTATTGTACTTGCTGTTGCTTATGATGCTTCATACTGAATAAGAAGTCAATTCACTGACTATTAAGTAGCATATGGAATATAACCTGCCGCAGTCAAAGTGCTGGGTCACTATGCTGGCAGCTGTTTTAAGCTTTAGGTGTTATTGTTTTTCAGGAAGTAGTACTAAGGATATTTTTTTTGGCATCATAATTAAGTTAGGAAAATAGGAAGGTTGAAAAATTATTCATTTTATACTCAACCCATGTGTGACACCATCGAGTTTTTGTTGCAGGTCTGTACTGGGGTTATGATGCATGGGTATGGCTTGGTTAAGCAACTTTGTGATGAGCTGAAGGATTTTATGAAATTGCATCATTTTTCATCAATAGAAGATTTCAGAGGGTATGAACTCTCTTTAAGAATGCATTTTAATTATGGAAAATGGAACTAAGAATTTCTAACATGATAACTTGTGTTTTTTATATTCTTTGTTGGGTGGATTTTCCAGGGCTTCTCTTCAGTATTTTACAACTCACACTGACTTGGTAAAAAGGCAGCAAGAAGCCATTCAACAGAGGAAAGCAATCCGGAAAGGATTGCAGTCAGACAAAGATTGGACTGGAGATGGTTTTGTCAAAGAGACTGAGAGCATGGTCTCTAACTAGATAAAACATAATGAATTGTAAGGTCTCTAACTAGATAAAATATATTGAATTGTATGCATTCTCCCTCGTACAATTCAAAATAAATGGACGTTCATCTTTTACTGGTTGTGGGTTGAAAAAGAATGTTCTTTTTAAGTTGAGAAAGGAACTACATTGTATGAATAAGATGCTTTTTAATTTACTTTAAAGTCAAGTCATGAGGAGCAGTCCATTATTATATACCATAATACCCTGTATAAGATCCAACAGAATGTTGGATAAAGAAAAGAATACAAGGAAGGAAAATCTGTGCTTCAGCTTCCAATATACTTAAAGAATAAATGTAATCACGACAAAATGTGGCTCTGCTTTTTTGCTTGGATCAATGGTTTTCTTTAGATTTTTGGCTTCTACTTGCTATTGCACCTCTTATAAAAATGCACTAACTGTATTGTATTTTCTACCATAAGGGCTATTGCATTACTTGCTAGTTGGGTTCTACTCATTTATTCTAGATGTATATATATGGTTGCCCAAAGTAAAGGTTAAAGGTAAAATCAATCATTTAAGATAGAAAAAGGATTGGTCTAAGTAACAAGATTAGTTCTAATTAAAGATATAAAAATATGATTAAATGGGTATGAACAATACTTTTTGAGTGTTTCTGTTGCTTTTAAGCAAAGCGTGGCATGACACTTTGAAATAGATATCCTCCATTTTGGATAGGATATATATGATTTACATTTGGAATGCAGATTGTTGTGGGCATTTTTGCCATCTGATATGGGCTTATTATCAATATAGTAAAATAAACATATTAGTCCAATGTAGTGGGCCAGATTAAAGTCCAAAAGGAAGTGAAAAGACACTTATCATTCATCCTGACATTAAAGTTTTAGGAATAAATTCTAGCCATTAATTTTGGATATAAAAAGGTAAATGAGGTAAGAGAACGGGGGGATTTTTGAATTGAGAAAAGAAAAGCTGCACGCAGCCCTAGAAGATCCTCCACACATCAATCCTTGTCTGGCCCCAATTTTTTTTCGGACAAAGACAAAAGTTTATTGAGCAGCCATTTTTGGGGGTTGGAAAGGCTTCTTTCTTCTCCCTTTGGACCCGAACCAGGACCCATTTTCACAAACCTTTCTTCCCATTTTTCTCGGCTCTCTCCCCCTTCCTCTCAACTCTCTTTCCCTTAGTTTCTGCTACCTATTTACTCGCTTAGCTTTCCCAATGGAATGTTTCGCTGACTTAGCCATCGGAAGGGGAACGTCGGCCACCATACTGACGCCTCTCTAACCGGTTTTCTTTTCTTTTTTGCAGATATCCACACAAACCGGTTGTGACGAAAAATCGCCACAACACAGATACTAGGACAATTATAGAAGTGGATTTCTTGCCATAAAACATGAGGAAAAAGAATATATGCAAATGCAAATATAATAAAAGAACAGACTTGGGTTTTTGTAGACTGCTGGGTGGACCCGATTTATATTTTAAAATTCAAGTCCATGTTTCACATACTCTTGTAGTATAGCTGCATTCATAGTCATTAACATGCATGGGTTTCTCATAGTCATATCTGGTGGCCAATTCTGCTAAACTCTGGTTGCATGGAAGCATTTAACTCTACAGCTTGCTCTTGACCCTTCTCTCAAGTCAGTCATTTTCTGCTTACCTACAGAAAACGTTAATATTCAAAGCTAGAATTAATATAAGCATGAAATAATAATAGAACATCTATAGCATTCAGTTTCTGGTATGTGTGTCAGTTTCTGATTTCGCACATGGAAGTGTTCTGTGGAAATAACATTAAATTATTTTACTCATACACAGGATAATCTCATTGCGTGTGTGTGTTTGTATATGATAATTTGTATCTAGGAAAACTATTCTCATTTTTTGCCAGTAGTACTTAGTTTCCTATATTGTTGTTAAGAAAGAATGTGCATATGAATTGAAATTATACATAAAAGTGGATAAATTAATACTGTTTCTTTAGAAAGTAAAGCATCCACACATTTTCAAACATGGCTGTCAAAATTTCTTACTACTCTTGCATATATCTAGGAGACACCGCATTCTATGTTGTTTCATTCCTTTGATTCCAGCAGTCAAAAGTTGGCTGATCTTTACAAAGTTGAAGTAATATGTTGTTGTCTAGCTAATGGAATATCAGAAATACATGCCTCTCCTGTAACCCCTTGGGATTATATTAAAGATTACTTGGCCCAAAACCATTGATGAGAATGCCTTTGAAGCCCCTTTGAAGCCACTGGAGGGGGTTTCTTTTTCTTCCCCTCTAGGTGCACTTGTATATAAGTTAGACAGAGAAATATGAAATCAAGGTTTTCAAGGTTTTATTTTGATGCATATTTAGTCCCAGACATTTCAAAGTTTTCACCCTCTTACATGTGGGCTAGAAGGCTTCACATCGCATGTCAAAATTTCGAAACTAATTCAAGACTGACACCTCTTGTCTTGAATAGAATGTGGGAAGAAAGACAAAGTCCATAGAGAAAAGACCCAACATGTGAAAGCAGTAACAGGTATTGAACCTAAGACTTATAGTTCTAATGTCATATCAAACTACAAACCAATAACATTGTTCTCATAAGTCCGAATTTGTGAGATGAATTATATACTTTAACATAGATGATGATGATTCATGTTCAACATAGGGGAATTGACCAATTGATAATTTTTTCAAACTATAAGCGACTTCCTTATTATTTGAAATAAAATTAGGGAGGTTAATAAACTTTTGATGTATATACTTTAGGTAGTCGAAATGTTAGCTGTACCAGAAATGTGGTGGTAGATTCAGCTGGACAGGTCCTTGTGAGTTCGCTGAGTTGTAAGTGCATGTTGTTGATGAATGCCATGGACTTCTGTTGGGGTTCCTCTATCGCTTCTTTTATCTTTCCAAGTGCAAAACAATATGCTTCCTGTATATATATGTACATACACAATCAAGAATATGAAACTCACATACTTCTAGTGAAAAGCACCATTACACAAGTTAAATGGCATTGAAAGTTCTAACACAGTTTTACTGTTAGAAGGTAGTCCCTCAAATATCAGTCGAGGCTTTGAATGTTGTCCCAAAAAAACAAAAGAAAGAAGACAAGGCAGGCTTTGAACAATCAAAATGAACTTGACCATTTTCTTTTTATCATTAATAAATAAATTATAATAACATATATCAGAGTGCATCAACAGGGTATTTTTGTGTCATAAAATATCTATTTTTTTTCCCAAATAATAAGAATTCAACATGTCATATATATCTTATTATACTCCAAAAGCTTTCTTCTTTATCTACATAATTTGTGGTGGAATTTCATATGCTTTTTGATAGTAATTGAAAAGCGTTATAATATTTATGTGTCATAGTGTACATGTCGTATACTACAAATATTATATAATATTATTTAAACTAATACACACATATATATATAGTAATTCTCTCGTTAGAGATTTTCTATTCAACTTTGGATAATCATTGTTCTGGATGAATTATAGACAAATAGTCCTGATTAGAGAAAATTTTTTAACACACCTATCCAACTTTGAATATACGTTGTCTTGAAAAAGTTTCAGACAAAAAATCTCATATATATATATATATATATAGACACACACCCCCGCACACACCCCCTTGTAGTAGAGACTAAATATACTTCGAGATTATAAATATATAAATATGTAACCTCAATTAGATAGAAAAATGTAAGATCGATAAGGGCGGATGAAGTTCCAATCATGTGGCTGGAAATGAGAGATCTAGCTAGAGATTGAGATTTTACCATGAAGTGATCTAGTTCTTGTTGTTTAACCGTGCCTATGCTGTTGGGATTTGTCTCATGCAGCTTCAGGTATGCAGTTTCGTTGCTCTGGAACTCATCACTAACCCCATCCACCTGGAAAAACAAAACACTTACATCCATGATAAATATCATTCGCGTTTATATAATTTTTTTATGATTGAGATATATAACGTCGCCTGATGTTCGATTACTCTTGCAATTCTCAAACATTAGGCACACACTATAAAATATGCAATTTTGTCCATTATAACAGTGCTGTATATACATGTACATATCATCATAATATTTAGGAGTGATAGTGTTTAGGAAAAAAAGTACTCTGTACGTTTGATCTTGTATGTCTTTTAGATCTTTGGCTGGGATTATAACTTTGATTGTTCACTAGAATGTTTTTGGAATCTTGGCTGTGGACCTACATATTGCTAATAAGCTAGTTTTGGATGTAGTATGTAGATTTAATTAGCACTATTTTTATGTGGGTGATGAGCAAATTAAGCACATGCTGATAAATTAATCAGAGAGAGAGAGAGATAACCTTCAAACAGTCCAAATGAGTTTCAAGCAATAAACCACATAAAGGATGAGTAGAAATTCTCCTTTTGAGGATCTCATCTTCATCCCCTTCACTTCCCATCTCCTTCCTGCTACCATTATTCCTATACTCCATCTCTTTCTCTCAATAAATATATATA
>QANX01005650.1:4108-32747 GCA_003254975.1 Ochetophila trinervis
AACATAGACGACGGTTCCAATATTAAACCGTCGTCTATATATTTGCCCCGTGGCATCCACGTGGCTTCAGTAACGTTTTAGACGTCGGTTTTAAACCGTCGTTGATGTTTTATTAGTATTGACGACGCCTCATTAGACGACGGTTTCGTGTCCGTCGTCTAAACACGTAAGATGACGGATTTTCACCGTCGTCTTTGACCCTATTCTGTAGTAGTGCATATAAAACTATATAATTAATTGCTTCATATATAATGGTGAAATTAAAGGACATATGCAAAGCCAAGCAGCTAGTACAAGCAGGGTCTTCATATGTTCTTAGTATCAACAAAACCTCCCTGAAAAATGAGAAGCTAGCAATTCATTTTCTTAATTTTAAAACACCTTATGAGTACAAGATTAATATATAAAACTTTGCAAGAATAATGAAAATTATAATATATACCAAAGATTTGCCGAAAGAAAATGCTCAATCAAGAAAGTGATGGAAAATAATGGGTTGCTTCTGAGGTTCCAATTTGTTATAGGAGGGGGATTTTGAATACTAACTAGCTAGTTCATTAGAATCTTTGAAAGGTTTTGGAGAAAGATATTTGAAGGAGCACTACTAAAAACAAAGGAAAAAGACAAAAAGCAGTGGGGATATCACAATGTTTTTCCTCCTTTGGGGGAGAGGGCTGTAGCCACTAAGGAAGCAATCATGATTAAGCTTGATAATTAACGCAACATTTATTAATTAATTTATTTAATAATAATCAATAATTCTACAAGTCTAGATCTTTCATTAATATTTAATACAGTGATTACTTTTTATTAATTAATTTGCAAACATGCACAAGAGCTGCATATTCAATGTTTTCGTCTTTTTTTTTTTTTTTGGTAATAGCATATTCAATGCAATATTTCTTTTTTTGAAAGTTGCTTTTCTATTATTAGAGCATTTCTAATGCACTTTTTAAAAATATTAATTTTTTTTATTTTAAAAAGTAATTTTTAATTTGATAACTCGGCTCTTCAAATGAAAAAGTTAAAATAAATATTGTGATTTGTCTCTCCAAATATAAAGAGTTAAATCCACTTTTCATATAAAAAAATTTAATGCATATATTTATTGTATCTATAATTTTTAATGCATATTTAATAATTTTATTTAACAAAATATTTTAATTTATTAGATTTGTTTTATAATATTTAAAAGAAAGAGAAAAAAATTAATTATTTATTAAAAAATAAAAAGCAATGATAAAAAATATGGTTGGAGTTAGATAAAATATTTTATTTTCTATTTTATTAAAATTTTAAAAATGTTCTTTATTTAAAAAATAAAAAATATCAAAAAAAATGCTCAAAAAAAATTATGTAAAAGTGAAAGTAAAACTGCTAGCTACAAATCAATGAAATCATGCATGGGTGGTACATTTTATTGCCATGGGCAATTAATATTTTATTATGAAGTTCCAATTTTATCCTTTTGATTAGGCATAATTATGATATTAATTTACTTGCAAAATAATGATCTCAAATAAAGGTTTTGATACCCGGTGAGAGCATTTTCAGTTATAAATGTTGATTGTTTCTAGCATAAAAATTGATATTGTCTAAATTTAAAAAGCATAAATATATAATTGAATTTAATATGCACAAAAATTATTTTTAGTTATTAATTAAAAATATATTACACCAACTTTTTTTCTTTTTTTCAACGTAATTAACTTTTTAAATTAATTTTAATTTTTAAAATTATTTATAATATGTAACAGAGTTTTAATAAATAAATATTTTTTTAATAATATTAAAATTATATCAGGTTAATATTTATTATATACATTATTATTAAAAAATAATTTTTAAAAAACTGATTATACTGTTTATACGACCTATTTATTTTTACGATGAAAATGCTCTTGTAGAACGAAAGTTGACGTACTAAATTCTGCGAAGAATTTTTTTTTTTAATCTTTAAATTTCTGCTTGAATTATTAATATTACGGATATAATTCCTCATGAGCAAAAAAACTCTGATAGTGTCAGAAGTTTTCCACTTAAATCTTTACATGTCTTATGATTACTTTATATCAAATTCAAAACAAGTTTTCTTTGAATAGTCAAACTGGTGGTTTAACCAAAGACTCATCTACACTTGAATGTGCATACCCATATAAATCCCGTTTGCTAAGCGAACATATCAAAAAAAAAAAAGCAAAAAAAATTATTTTATAACTCCACGCCAAATTTATGAACAAAAACAAAATTAATATAAGAATTTTGTTCAGGAGCACGGGGACCATTGCATTTAAGCCATCTAATTAATGCGTGGAAAATAATTTTCTTTTTTTTGTTCTGTGGTAAGTGGATGAATTACATCTTCAACATCACAAATTCGAAAAAAAATATACACAACAAAAAAAAAAATGCGTGGACAATCAAAATAATACGAAAAGCACAGTAAAATCCGGTATTATCGGAGCGTTTAAAATCCATTTCAAGTTTTGGGCCCGCGTTAGGGATCCGATTCAAATTTTGAAATCGACCAAAATATCAAATACTATTCCAAATAAAAACGGAATTGCCCTGAACTAATAAGCTAATTCCTCAAACCGTCCGATCTCGATCGTCCCTGCCATGGCTGGTATTGAAGCTACAACAACTTTTAAGGGGAGTAATTGTACCAGTATTTTTGTTCATCGGTGAGTTTCTGTTTCTTAACCCTTCCTCTCCGCAAGAATTTAGTGGGCAGAGCTTTTTTTCCAAGGATCCAATTTATTTACATGCCCTGTTTTCAAATATAATTACTCTTAACTCTCACTTTCAGAAGATTTTCATTTTGCTGCATAACAAGTATAAATTCAATTTTTACATGAACATGAGCTGTGGATAGGATGCTTCCTAGTCCTACTCTTCAAAGGAAATTTCTTTCTATTTTGACTGCTTTATTCAATCTGCAAGTTCCTTTTCTATTTTGGTTTCTCTATATATTCAGAAGATGAAAATAGACTAGGAGTCACATAGTGCACAAGATCAATATTCAAATAGGTAGAATTAATTATGCACGTGAGTTGGAAGTGAAATTTCACGTTGCTTAATAAACCAAGTTGCCTACTCTTTTATTATTGATCTTCTTCCTATTGGAAAATGTCAATATTGGCTGATAGGGAGAGCACTGTGGCAAGAGCCGTAATTAATGGAACTCAATGACACGGTGTATTTATTCTTTCCAATAGCAACAGGTAAGAGAAAGACCATCGTGTGGAACAATATTTCAGAAATCCTAATTGACGATTGCGTCTCCAACAACAAACTGTTAATCAGGATATCTGAAATATTGTTCCGTACATAGTTGTTGCTCTTTGAAAGATAAATAAATACACCGTGACTGAGTTTGTTTACTGCTGCTGCCACATTGCTATCCCTATCAGCCATTTTCGGTGTTTCTTGAAGCTTCAAGAAAACATTCTTATACTTCTTGGAATTTGCGAATCTGTGAGAGAGGGAAATAGAGGACTTGTATCAATTTGTTTAGGGTAAGTCGTTGAATTTGAAATGCTATAGGTATATTGAAGGATTTGTGTTCCCTAAACTTTTTTAGGTTTCTCTTTTAAATTTAGGTTTATTTTCTATATTTGGATTTTTTACATTTTTATTAAAAAAAAATTGAAACTAAAACTATTAAGAGGACACCTCCAGGTCAGAAATCCGAATCTCTTTAGCTACAAAATCTCTCTTCCCAATTTGTAATAAAAAAGAAGAAGAAGGAATTGAGATTTTTAACTTGATCAATTCACCAAATTTTTTGTCATGCACGACAATGAATTCAATGGTTAAAATTCTACCAAACCATTTTTTTATATTGGAAAGTATTATAATAGCATTAAATTGAAATTAATTTTCTTCTATATTTTTGACATTTGTGCCAAATTATAATAAATATAATTTCTTTAACATTTTATTTTAATATATAATATATATTTAAGAAAAATCTATTATCTAATTATAAAGTTTTAAAACGACTTGTTTGCATTTCTAATCATTAAAATATCTAATAATTATATAATTTTTCTACTCAAATAATATTCATATATTTTTATTGAAAGATTTGGCACAATAAAAAAAAATATCAATATATAATCATTTAACAAATAAGATCATATGAAATCGTATCATACCAATAAATTTTACTTTTGATGAAATTTTAATTTTTGTTAAATTTTATTTTTTTTATGATTTTTGTATTCAATATTATATATTCAATCAATTTAATAACTTGTGCAATAATAGTTTTTTTTTTTTTTTTTGGGTCAATTGTAGTTTAAAGAAGTTCAATCTTTTTAGTAATAAATATATCATTTAAAATTTAAAAAATAAATTTTCTAATGTTTTCTTCATAGGAGGGGTCTTGTTAGACATGTCATTTACATGAGATTTATAACTTGTTTGGAAATGATTTATGTTTTCATTTTTCTCTATTTCTTCACATTATTAAAGAGACTAAACAAACATTAATATTAATTTCTATATTTATAGCAATTTGCAATAGTAGAGACATGCATTATTATTTTATTGATAAAAATATTAATGTAATTTATATATGAATAAGTAAATTTGTAAAAGAATAAATATAATTAAATATAAAAAAGTTCAATAATGACATGTACACCTCACTTTTTGATACTTCTAGCATTTTTCATTTTATAAATAGTTTTCAATCTTGAATTTTTTGAATTATTTATTTAGTTTTTAAAGTTTATAATCAAGTGAAATTGCCTAACTATATGTCACTCGAAGAAATTTTCCATCCCAATTTACAGCTACGCTGAAGACTCCTTTCAGTCTGTTAGCTATATTATGTGAATGAATATGAGAGGGCCTGTCGGCTAAGGCATGCATGTTTGACCGTCCCAACCTTTTATATGTCAATTTATTCATTTATCTTTTTTAATTTATAAAGAGTTTGGTATATCAATGGTACTATGATTGATATAGCCTCTTGTCTACAACGTACAGCTTTGTGCCCCCAAGTACTACAATATCAAAGCATATTTTGATTTATAACCATCTATAATTAAAAAATATATATATGTAGTAAAATTATCTTATTTGATTTCACCATAAAATTTTGAAAAACTATTATTCTCTGTAAATTCAAATATCACTTACTAATTGTTATTTATTATGGATAATATTATTTATTTTAAACAATATTATTATATTATTTATTATCATCTAAATATTATTAAAAAAAATGACAAAAAAATGTAATACGTTGAAAAGTTTCATAAACAAGGGACTTATTAATTAAGGATCTGAAGAAGATCCAGCTTTTATATTTATAATATATAATACATATATATATACGCATTATAAATGCATTTAATATTATGTTGAAGTCATATATATACCATTAGAATAGGACAATTTAGATTTTTTTTATGTTATTTTTTATGCAAAAATCTAATTCCTGAGAGCTCCTGTATAGGGTTGTAATATTCATCAAAATATATACAATTAAATAATTACCAAAAAAAAAATCTCTCTACCAACTACATTGCTGTAATTTTCATTTTTCAATCTTTATTTTTTATTATTAAGTTTATGATCAAAGTAAAATGCCTAGCTACTGCAGATCACCCAAAGAAATTTTCAATCCCAAAATAAATTTTTTAAGAAAAACTGAAAACCCCAAAAAAAATTACTAAATGAGTTACAGCTAGGCCGAAGACTCCTTTTAGTCGGTTTACAGCTATATATCATATATGAGACAGAGAGCACGCCGGCTAAGGCATGTTTGAGTCCCACATTTCATATATTTAAATATATATACTAAATCAAATATTTATTTATTAATTAATTTAAAGAGTCTCGTCGATCAATGATTTAAGATGATTGATATTGTCTCTTGTCCACCAGCAGCTTTGTGCCCCAAGTACAACAAGATTAAAGCATATAATTTTGGATTAAAAACGTCTATAAAATTAAGGATTAATTTGAAAAAATCCAACATTTCTTTTTTTCCAACATTTCTATATAATATAAATGTGGTATTATGCATTTAACATTATGTTCAAATTACCAAAAAAAAAAATTATGTTCAAGTCCTATCAGTAGGATAGGAGAATTTGGATTTCTTATATATGTATGCAAAAATACTATGAATTTGGATTGCTGTAATTTTCATTTGCTATTACAATGTCATTTTGTTAATGGATTTGTTTAACGTAATACTTATCTAGTTTGTCTCCCAATATTCTACCATTTTTCTCTGACTGTTACTAGCTAGTTAAGTCTAGTATCCATCACTAATTTGCAAAAGGGAAGTTAGTGGATTTATATGAATCAATATTAATAAAGTAAATTAGTCATTCACAACATTCAGAATCAGTTTATGAAAACCAATATACAAATTCCTACCATAAAAAACAAAACTAGATGAAAAAAATAAGATATGCTGACAAATTTTACCATATTAAAAGTGTAAGCAGTCCAACACGATATCTTGTTGAGTTCTAAATATTGGAGGTGTGGGTTTGAATAGTTTTTTTAATTTATAGAATAAACAAGTAATGCATTCTATAAGTCAAAACATAAGAAAACAAAAAAATTGATGTTATCTAAATTAAATATGATAAAAGGTCGTATTAATCTAGACATATACTATGGAATGATGCATTTACGAGATTAACAAATCGTTGTTCCATTTTGGGCTTTTCTAATTCTTTTCGACACTAGCTCTCAGAAAAAAATTATGAGTTTATTTATTTATTTATTTTTTCGCTAAAGAAAATTATGAGTTTATTTATGACTTGTTGTAGATGTTTCACTTAGGCAATAATACACATGAATTATTTATGAACACAATGCATTCCTTTTGGTACACTCTTATTATAACTAGTTGGATCTATAATACTCTTTTTCTGGGTGTGCTTAATTAGTCCAGTACCCTAATAATTGCAATGCTGATTTCCACAAAAGCTTTAACATGGCGTTTACTTGAAAACAAATCTTGCGGTTATTGCAAGAATTGTGAAATTGCATCGTTTTTCATCATGTCCCTATGAAAATTGTTTTCATGAGAATTTGAATCTTTTTGCTGTAATTGAAGATTGCTTCTTTTGTTCTAACAGTGACTGCAAATGCAAACTTTCCATCAAATTTTCTATTTCTACAAAAGGGAAATTTTTGAAGCATTTGCTAAAGAAAATGACAAATCTGTTTCATAACAATTAACTTTAATAGCTAGTCAAAGCTCCTCAAATTGATCATAATCAATTTCAAAGCCTTAGATCCAAAATCTACAATATTGCTAAGATTTTATATAGATTTGTTTACAAAACCCAGATTCTCCATGCCCTTGGATCATCCCAACTCACCCTCACCGTCCTTAAGGGAGTTTTGTTTTCAAATTATTATTATTATTATTTTTTCTCTTTCTTCCCTTTTTGGTGCACTTTGTTTTTAATGTGTCTATGACAGAGGAGGCAATCTTCTGTGGTGGATCATAATGACCTGTTGTGGGTGTGATTTATTTATTTTTATTTATTTTATCTGTTTTAGCTACTCAACAAATATTTTTTAAGGTTTCTCAAAAAATATTATAATATGTACCTAAAAAGTATTAGTGTTACGGTGGTATACCACATGGTAACCATGATTTTGGTGAGAATGTGGATTAGGTCCATGATTGCCAAAACTTTACCACTTAAACTATACCATAATCATAATCATCTTACCCCATTTCCACCTTTCTTTTATTCCAATGTCAGGTTGTCAGCACTACTATGTTTTTTTTTTTTTTTATGTTCTCCCCTTTCGTTATTAATGCTTTTGGACCCAATAATAATTTACCAAGAAAAAAAATGTAGGTAGGCTCTCTGTAAATTTCTGTCCAATGAACTTGGGGTAAAAACAATAAGAAAATTTATTATGTAATAGGAGTATGTATGTAATATATTAGTCAATTTATTGTGCAGATTTTATAGTAGGAACGTTATTAATATTTTATTGTTAATAATTTTTTATTATTAATAATAAATTAAAAAATGGAAGGGAAAATAACGAGATTGTATAATATATATATATATTACATAAAATGTGTATTTGCTGTTATGGCTGTTTTGTACCAACATTAATTTTTATTTTATATTTTTAAAGAAGTGCACCTTAATTTATTATTTGTAGTTTAACTTCAAAAGTTGTTTAATTTAAAGAGTTTGATTCTTTTGGTTATATAAAATCATTATAAATATAATGAACTTTAAAAGAAACTGTATTATTTTGAAATTTAAATACCACCAATAATTAAGATTTAATAAAGCATCTATAAAAAAATTATAGAAATTTTAATTTTCATTGAAAAAAAAATCTCTAAACAAAAGAGAAGTTGTCGCATGAAATGTGGAGCCTTAACCGTCCACTGCCTCACAAATAAAAAAATAAAAAATTCAAAAAAATCCAAACAAAACGAAGCCGGAGATAGAAAAAAAGTGGCAGAGGAACAACCCACATTGCACATGCGTTTCTTTTGTTTATTATTTCTTTTTTTCTGGCTCATCCCCACCCCCTCCAACAATCATTGCACGGAATGAAAACAAATATTATACGGGTCCCTGTTTCCAGTCAATTAGTGGAAGCCAACATCATAGATCTACCAAATCACAAGCTGACACATAATCACCCCACAACTATTTTATCAAACATTTTACTTTTATTTGATCTTTTAAATAGTAAAATTGGATATTATAGCTTTCCTTTTCATTTCAATTGGGAAGCTACCTCCTCTAAATTTGCAAACATGGACTGCTACTATTTGTCCATTGCCTCTGCCTTTATATAATACCCATTTACCATGATCCTTATGTCAGCATGCTAAGGAATAATAAAATTACTACAGTAAGTTAACTATTTCACATAAATTTTTATAATTCCAATTATCTATTTTTTTTTTTCAATGGTGTTGCTAAATTTAGTAGTCCCCACCAAAGAACGGTCCTATCCAATGATATTCTATCATTTGTTGGTTTAGAGGTTTAAGATTTCACTAAAAACTTTTTTTTTTTGGTAAATGATTTCGCTAAAAACTATAAACATAAATTAAGGACAACTTTAATATTAAAGTTAAATTTATCAAGTTTAAAATAGTTGAGTCTAATTCAATAAAGTTTACTATTTCTTAAAATAAAAGTAACGATTTGAGAAAATTATGAACATCTAATTTAGAAAAACATCAAAATAGGACTTTATATTATGATTTAGTTAAATAATTAAATGGGGAAAATAGAAGGGATAGAATGTAAAAGCAAGCTTTCATAAAAAATAAAAAAAATGTAAAAGCAAGCAATTGGCAATGGGTGAGTCAGGGGTTAGCAAAAGGCTCACTAAGAAACGAGTCGGGGCTCAGAAAAAGGCCCAAAGGCAGGGGCAAACCAATTAATGGGACTATCGACGCGTGCTTTGTTTTGATTCCTTTATAAGTCACTTCCCCACCCTCTCTCTCTCTCTCTCTCTCTCTCTGTATTTCTTCATCCACACACAGAGGAGACACCTCAACCAATTCCGTTCCGTTTTTCCTCTCTCTCCGTTTTCAGTTCTCTGTTTGATTATGTGTCCAAACACTCCTCTAATCCCACCCTTCACCGCTTGATTCCACGGATTACACTTCCAAAAAGGTAAACCACTTCCTCATATATTCTAAATTAGCAATCTTTATTTTTTGCTTAATCTTCACTGCAAGTCTCCGTTCTATCTGTAACTCTCTCTCTCTCTCACTCTAATCTCTTTTATGATTTTTTCTCTCTAAGTGCATCTTGCTATCTAGCTCTTTATCTGATTGCTAATAATTTTGCAGTTTTTTCTATCTGCTTCTTGTCCTGCGAAATCTGGGAATAATTTTATTTAAATTTTTAATTTTTTTTTTGGTTGTTTGGCTTTTTGAATTTGGTACAGGGAGATACGGAATCATTGGTAGAAGGGAGGAGAATATCTGTGGGATCGTTAATGGCGTCATCTCTGATTTCGAATCCAGTAACGAACTCTGATCGAGCACGAAAGAAAAAGAAGAAGAAAATTCAACCCAAACAGGACGATCAAACTCACACCCACGCGCGCTGGAAATCCGAGGCCCAACAGCAAATCTATTCATCCAAGCTTCTTCAAGCCTTGAGCCAGGTCAGCCTCAGATCCTCCAACGCTCCCGAGCCGCCACGCCGTGGTAAAGCCGTGCGCGAGGCCGCCGACAGAGCCTTGGCCGTCGCTGCCAAGGGGAGGACCCGGTGGAGCCGAGCCATTCTGACCAACCGGCTCAAGCTCAAGTTCAGGAAGCACAAGAGACAGAGACCTCCAACGGCGGCGACCGGGACTACCCGGTCGAGAAAGCCCAGAATCAGCGTTTACCGGTTAAAGGGGAAGAATTTACCGGCCGTCCAGAGGAAAGTGCGTGTTCTCGGCCGGTTGGTCCCCGGTTGCCGTAAGGAACCGTTGCAGGTTATTCTAGAAGAAGCGACTGATTATATACCAGCTTTGGAGATGCAAATCCGCACCATGAGTGCTGTCCTCGATCTTTTCTCCGGCGCCGGTTCCAGTTCCGGCGCCGGCTCTAGTTCCACGCCGCCAAACTGATTAAATATCCCATTCCACTTTGCAAGGTCTCATTTTTTTTTTTCCTTCCTGTTTTGCTCTTAATTCTCTGTTAAATACGTGTCTTTTAGTTCCTCATCTCCAAGTAATTCTATCTCACACTACCCTCAAAAGTAAAGTAATCTTTCTTTGCCATCTCTATTTCGAAAGTAACTGTGAATTATTTTTATGGCATATCCTTATTTCCTTTTTTTTGTTTTGTTTCCTAATTGCTTATTTGGGATTCTTGGACTTTGGATCACTGTTTTAACCAATTGGGATTCAGAATAAGGAGGGATTCTGTATGAATATTGTTTAGTTTCTTGCATTTTATGGGAATGGGACTAACTTGCAAGGGAATTGAAAATATAACGATGACTAATAAGATAGCGAGAATTTTGTTCATGATGTTTTCTAATCCATACCCTGTTTTAGGTCAATATCCATACCCTGTTTTAATTATTACAACAAAAGGGCAAAAAAAAAAAAAAAAAGAGAATAATTGGTGTATGGGTTTTGGTCCCATTCAAATTTTTTGGGATTCTTACAAAAGTTTCTCACCCAATTAATTCATTAACTATTGCAATCCAACTTGCAGAATTCACATATTCTCGTGCTATGGTATATGAATAGCAACTTTTAAATGATTTGTTTCTGACAATAATAATAAACTCGGCCCGATTGTATTACATGTTGTAGAGGGTACCTTTTGATTTCTTTTATTTCGATTAACAGAGGAGAGAATATGAATCCAAACTATTCCATTCACCTAAAAATGCCATTATAACAAAATAATTTGTGAGTCTACACAGAAATTGATAGATGCAAAATCCTTTTTTACTTTTGGGGACGTCAATTTTGAGCATGTTCGAGTTGGAAAAGTAATGGAGAGGATATGAGGGGGTTGGATTTGGTCATGTGTGTGTTTTAGCCAAAGTGCCAACTCTGTTGGGGTGTCAAAGTTGTCGAAAGCTCCACCACCACTTCATTTAATAAAAGAAAAGAAGAAGGGCAAAACCCCTTATCTTAATTCATGTGTGTCGTTGTCCCACAAAAGTCCTACCAAAATCCCCAATTTAGGCCCTTTCTCAGGGTGTCTCTAACTCTCTCTCTCTCTCTCTTGGATCTCATCCTCCTCACCTGCCCTAGACTTATGCCCTTATGAGGCAGTGACTATTTCAGAGGTGTTTTTAAGAGAGCTACTCTTAAACAGTCCTATAAAACTGACAACTGTCCTTTAATGTCGAAAGCTTAGACCAGAAACGACCAGTCGTTTTCGATGGCAGACCCAAATTTGAGGCACACGGGTGCATTGGGTTTCATCGCTATCAAATAGGGATTTGTTTTGGGGGGGCAGAGAGAGTAAAGAGGACCACTAAATTTTGGTGCTGCTGCTGAAACAGGAGTTGAAAGTAGAGCCACCGTACGTGAGATCACATGGAGGCATTCATTTCAGTAGGGAAACAAACAAGCAAAACACACATGTAACCCATGTGGGTCATTCATTTTGAAGCCTACTTTTCTTTTCTTTCCATCAAAGACAACACCAAGTTAAAAGCCTCTGCCTCCTCTTCTTTTTTTCTCATTTCATGGAACATTGTCTAGCCAAATTCCAACGGGAATATATATGTTCATAGCTTTGTATTCCTCCTGTGTGGAGGTTCTTTTGTGCTTTAATGCATTTTTATTCATAAAAAAAAAAAAAATAGCAACTATTGTGGTTGAGAAATTGAATTCAAACTTTTCATGAAAGGCTATGTTCTTCATCAAAGGCAAATCATGCATTTTTGCCTTATTGTGTTGCTTATGACCATGGCTTGAAGTCGCATAATTTGTTTTTTGTTTTTGTTTTTTTTTTTTCCATTTTGTTAATGGGGTTTAAAAAGAAAGCAGAAAAAAGTGCTCTGGGCTTGGAGTGTTATGAATTATGAATTATGTTTTTTTTTTTTGGCAAATGTTATAAACTAAATAATTCATAATTTTTGGGTAAGCCTCTAAAAAATAGTGGTTTGTGCTCTAAGCAACCCTGCCAAATGCCAATCAACCGACATTGAACAGCAAACATCCTTTGGGAACAAGTTGTATGGGTTTTTAATTAACAAGAGGAAAAAGAAAGAAAGAAAGAAATGAAAGTTGTATGGGTTTTTCCATTACCTACCAAAGATTTGCCAAGTTCTTCACTATTACTTTGAGAAAGATGTTATAACCCATCTCATATTACCAAAAACCTTTTTTTAATAATTAAAAAACAATTAAAAGGAAGAAGAATAAGAAAAAAAAAAGCAGATGTTTTGATGTATTAAGAATTATATAGGAATTGGAGAGTAGTTAAGGAATAATTAGGAAGCAAAATATTGGTTTACTTGGCACAAACTCTATTGAAAACTATTGATTAAAGGTGGCTCCACAGTGCATTGTATCATTTCATTTTATTAGTTGGTAGCATGTGGCACGCAATGGTGGTTCTATCACTTAAACATCACTCCCCCGTCTATGTCTCTGCTTTTTTAATAATCAATTACACTTGAGCTTTATATGAAACAATAAATTTATTGGTTTCAGCATTATTTAATTTTAATTTTTTACATTTGCACAATAACAGAATAAGTAGCATTTTCTTTTTTTAACTAGGTTTTATTTTATATATAGACCGACCTCTCCTTTTTATTATGTGCATTTTTTTTTTTCTCTTCAACTTTAAAAAAAGAATTTTTAATTTTTGAGTTGCTTTCAGTTTTAATCGTGCATATTTCTGTCCATATATAGTGATCGAAAAGCGTTACGTTCAAAGTTTAAATACATCCAAGAGAATATAATTTCAAAGCCCTTTGAAAGAGAAATATCAGGCACTTTTTATAGACTATGAATGATCAGGAACCTACCCTCCTTTTTTTTTTTTTTTGTCACCGATAATATTTGTGAAACTCCATGTCTTGAAGCTCCAATCTCAGAAACACATATAGCTTCTGAATTATTAATTTGCATTATAATCTCCAGTTTCCTATTTGGTTTGTTCTTATCTCAATTTTTTTCTTTTTAAAAAAAGAAGAAGATGTTTTTGGACACTCCTAGAATTGTCCAATCTAAACCATTAGATAGTAATGGAAACTTTCTGATCCAACGGCCATAAAAATGCATTAACACAGCTATTTTGGCTGATAGATGATAAAACAGATAAAGGAGAAGGTATAAGTGTTTAGCTAGTGTGGCAAAGATTCTAAGCACACATTAGGAAAATCATTACTCACATGTGACATGTCATGGCATGCCCCAACACCATGGATATTACATAGCTCTTTTTCCTCTCTTTTTTGGGGACATGTAAGCAAACCAACTAGCCCTCCCCATGAAACCCCCTCTCTTTATTATTATTAATTTTTTTAAAATGGGCTGTGCAAACATGTGAGACAAGAAAAGCCAAGAAAAGAAAAAGACATGCATTTAAAAAGAAAAATATATTGCATGTTGAAGCTTAAAGTTGTTTAGACCACATGGAGGGGTCATGCTTTGTGTATTAAACTCCAAGAAAACTAAAGTAAAAGGAGAAAAAGGAAAGGTTTAGCAGATGGCAAACCCATATGGTCACCACTAAGTATCATATTAATTAGAAGCTCTAGCTCTTCTTTTTTTCTCATGGTCAATCCAAAATGCCTTATAATTTGGTATTTTTGTCAAATTCCATAGCGACAAAAGTTTTCATGACTATTTTCAAAGGAGCTCAGTCAAGGTTAATAAATCTTTAGGGTTATTTAATGGATGGTTGTGAATAATTTAAACGTGATAATTAGAAAGAGGTAAAAGATATTTGACTCCATGAGTTATTCTCCCCTCTTCTCATTTCTCATTCAAATTTTTTTTTTCCCAAAAATTAAGATCACTTAGTTATTTATATATCCAAGAAATATGCTTTAGGTTTCCTACATGTATTTTAAAATAATTAATTAAGAACTAATAATTTTATATTTATTATCAATTCACTTTATTTAGATATTAATTTTTCAATTGACTTTCTTGGTGGAAAATTATTTCTATTTTAATTTTGAAAAAAAAAATAATGTTTTTAAGTACTGGTTAGTGTTATATTGAAACAGTCTAATTGGCAAAGATCACTGTTATTAACTTTCAGAGTCCAGGTTCAGGTCTAGTGAGTGGTGATGCAATCACCTCTCCAATTTCAAAAAATATATATATATATATCTGTATTATGGTTGTTTTTTAATTTTTTTTTTCTTTTTGCTACCTAATTACATGCAAAAAAAAAAAAGTAATTTTTTTTTTAATCTCAAATAGACAAATTACACAGAATTAAATAGAATAAATTAAAAATTAATTAAAAACCAACCACATCAACAAACACCATCTAAACGTATGGCTTAACTAGGAAAATTTACGAAGAAATGATGAAGAACAAAATTTTTTTAGCCACTACAAGAAGATAAGCATAATGATTTTTTGCACCAGTAGCCCATTGTTTTCACTTTTCAGCGTGTTTTGCACACTTAACTTTGTGTTAATTTTTTTTTGTATTTTTGTCCCATAAATTCCTTTTTTTTTTAACCATTAGTCCTTTGCTCATTTTCCATCCAAAATTAGGTTTATCGAATTGTAAATTTGACATAATTATGGGACTTCATATGTAATAAGCACTAAAAAAGTAAACAAAGAAGTATTTTTAATGATAATTATTTCGAAATTAATAATTATATTTATTTTATGGAAAAAAATTTGAAAAGTGACTAAGTTTTTTAAATAATTTTTTAACCAATAAATAAAGATATTTTTTTTTTGAAAATCTGTATAAACTATATATACATTTTTTTTTAAATTATTCTTAACACCATTTGTCACCTACTAAGTTTTCTTTTTACTTTCTTATTTTTTATTTCAACAAAAAATTATAACATTTTTAAATTTGATTTTTTTATTTGTATTCTCTTAAAATAATTTCAAAGCTTTTAATATCCAATTCAAATTTTTAAACATGGTTTTGAAGGAAAATAATTTATTTTCTACTTCCATTCATTTATTTATTGTAAAAGATTTATTTTTTATAGAACAAAAAATTATAATATTTTTTTATCTAGTGTCTTAATTTATATTTACATAATTTTTAATATATTTATATTCAATTCAATTTTTTTAAACATGATTCTGTATGAATAATAAGATTTTTAATATTTAGCAAGTTGTATGAGTTTATAAAATTTTAAATTAGGCTTGGAAAAATAATCTTTCAATATTTGTTTAATCATTTTTATCAATTTTATAAATAAAACTTGTTATATTTTTAAATAATTATAATTTTGAAATATGCTATTTTAAAAAAAAAAATTTGCATTTGAAGTCAAATACTTATGTCAAATTTTTACTTTCATCCTTTCTACTTAACCAAATTTTAGACGAAAATTAGACAAAAGTTTAACGTTTGTAAAAAATAAAAAAATAAAAACGAACTTATGAAATAAAAATACCATAAAAAATAAGACTATGCATGCAAATCCCGCTAAAATTAAAGGACCATCTGTGTAAATAATTCTAAAAAAAAACTTGTGCAAAACAGCAAAAGGCAACCCAAACGAACAAATCCGCAATTTCCCTTTTATTGGGCCACATCAGATGTAGATTTACCCAATTCCAATGGGCCAGCTTGGTCCAAAATTTGCTCTTTCAAAGAAAGTCCTAACGACTTTTTATTTATTATGTTTTTTCTTTTACCGATACTATTCAACTGAAGAAAAAAGCTTTCTCCTAAACAAATATTAAATTTTGGATGTTCTAAAATTGAAAAGAAGAGTAAAATAAAAATTTCCACTAGTAACGAAAATGTTAGATGTATAAATTTTAAAATAATTTTTGTACGAATAATCATCGATGGAATAAAATAATGTTTTACGTCTATTATATTTTTTAGCTAATTATGTCCACTGCTTAGCATTTTTACACTCAAAAAACCTATCATATCCCTCCTTTATTTACTGTGCATGCCAGCTCCTTTTCAATACAATATCTAACAATTTACTGTTTTTCCCTCACTTTGCAGCCAAAAACTATTACTTTATTGTTTTTTGTAAATTCACTTGTGTCATGGCAACCATTATTGATTTTTTGTGAATTTAGTTCTTTCAAAGGCACCAAAATAATTTATTTTGAACTTCATTTTTACAATGTTTTAGAAGTTTTAACAATACTAAATGCAACTCCTAAGGAGGCAATTTCGCTTCAATCTTCTCTTTAAACATAAAATGCATTTTTCGAACTTAGGAGTTAGGTAATGATTTTTCTATTTTCCTTGATTTTTACATAAACTTAATTTTTTTTTGGCTTCAATTTTCTCTCTAAATAAATGGAAAGAGAAAGAGAAAAAAAGAAAAAGAAAAAAAGAGAAATATAATATATGAAAAAAAAGAAAAAAAATATAATAGATTTTTTAAATTTAAATATAGTAACGTAGTGCGCATAAATAGTCAAAAAAATATAGGCACAAAACATTATACCATTCAACCGGTTGACATCCGTATAAAATTTTTAATTTAAAAAAAATATATATACAATAGATTTTTTAAATTTAAATTTAGTGACGTAGTGCGCATAATTTTATTTTATTTTATGAATAAAAAAAATATATCTTAGGTTGTGCTATAAATTTAAAANTTTAAAAAATATTTAACAAATTGACCGATTTTAAATATATTTTTAATTTAATAAAAGTCTGTAGCGCTAAAATATTATTCTTTTTTATACAGTAGCAGCGTAGATAAACATCTAAATTCAAATAAAATTATCAATACTCGATCTATAACTTTTATACTTGCAGATATAATAGTTGGCGTGATTCCTACTACTCTATTGTAACTTAAAGTGGGGCATAAATAGTCAATATATATATCGACTCAAAGTCCGAAAGTGAGTTTCGGTGAAAATTGGTTGGCTTAGTGAAAATTGGTTATCTTGGTCAAAATTAAAATTATTTTAACTAAACGGTGCGTTTTTGTCTCTTCTTCTGGGTTGGGTTTTCTTCCTCATGCGTAGGCCTTCCTTTTCATTTTTCACACCAGTCAAAATGGCTCAGAAACATTACCGCCGCCACCAGCATCTAAAACATCGCTGAAGGCAGAGGCTGAATTTGCACATTTCCTTCTTTGGTGCGAAAAAGGAAAGCTCCAATTTTATATACTTCATTTTTCCCTTTTTCTATTTTTTTTTCTTACTAGTAATTAAACAGCAGTGGCGCCACTGTTTTAATAAACACAAAATATCATAATCTATTATAGTTTAAAATTACAATAACTAATTTTGAAGGAAGATGTTGGAAGAAATGGAAATGGAAAACGACATGTTTGCAGAAATAGAAAAAAGTAAAACCTTTATTCTTCGCTCGGTCGAAAGTCGAAACCTCTAGCAGTACGCAGCAGGAAAGCAAAAATTAAGATAGGTCTCAACTCTCACGAGAGAAACCATTCGATTTTTGGAATGATTTTAATTTTGACCAAGCCCATTTTTGGACTCTGAGTGAAGAGCAAATTTTATTTTTTTGGTAAATAAAAAATAACCAACACATGAGTTATATAAGTCTACCAAAAATTCAAACCCATAATTCCTGTAAACAGGTGTGATGGGTGAACTGTTTGCTCTCACTGGCATTCCTCTACTGCACTCTCATGTGTAAGTGAAGAGCGAATTTGCTCTCACTGGCATTCCTGTCTCTATATATAGGCACGAAACATTATATCATTCAACCGGTTGACATCAAAATTTTCAATTTAAATTTTTTTGAACAGAAGTGGACCTTTTTGTTCCCTTGGGCTTACAGAGCATCCGTACAAAAGAGTCTAGCTCATAAAACTAACACAACCCAGCCCAAGCCCTAGAACTCAGCTAACGACGTCGTTCACCATTCGAGACAAACGAAGCCTTGCTTCTTGCAAGTGGGAAGTCAGAAATCGAACCTCACTTCCCCTCTAGCGCAGTAGAAAATTCAACATCAATCGGGAAAAAAGCAACGCCGTCGTTTTGGGAGCAGAAAGAATGGCTTCGTCGTCATCGTCGCCGCCGTCGTCAACGTCGCTTGGAGCTACTGAGAGAAGAGGAATACCAGGAGCTCAGTTCGTTGAGGATGTTCAGAAATATCTCAACCAATCAGGTCTCGACGTCAACTCCGCTCTCGCTTTCCTTCAAGAAAGGTCTTTTTCTTATTCTCTTTGCTATACGGCTTTCTTTGGATTCCACTAAGCTAGTTCGTGGTTTTAGATATATGGGGTTCTTTGGAATTGTTAGGATTTAACCCATTTCTTTGTGAAAACCAAGTTGGGTAATTTGTGCGGGTTCAGAATCTTAATCATACTCTGGCAAACAGCTGAAATTTGCGTATTAACCGGTTTTTTTTTTTTTTTTTTTCTTCCATCCTTATTGTGATTAGCATTTGATCTTTCAAGATGTGATTTTGGATTGAAACAAATGATTCATGTCTGGGTTTAACTTTTTTTATGTAGTTTTGTTAAGAGCTGAATTAAATACTGAAAATGCGTAGATTGTCCTTCCTATGGGAGCTGATTTCATGTTAGCAGTTGATATTTAGAATTGATAATAGCATAAGATGAGGACAGACGTTAAGTGAAAATGTATGCTGCTGATTTAGATTATTGCTTGGCAGGCTTCAGCAATACAAGTTGGTCGAAATGAAACTTCTTGCTCAACAAAGGGATCTTCAGGTTTTTCTCAAAACATCTTTCTCTTTTTTCTTTGTTTTTTTCTATTTTCGATCCTCCCAGTTTTAGCTAGCTCATAATGGTATAAATACTTTGATCTAAATTGACTAATTGTCAAGCTTAAGAAATTCTTTTCTTTTTGGGGATTTATATGTGATGAAACTCATTCTTTGACTTGAACTAGTCCTCTACATTGTGGTATGCAGGCAAAGATCCCAGATATTGAGAAATGCTTAGATGTGGTTGCAACTTTGCAAGCTAAGAAGGGTACTGGTGAGGTTCGTTTTTGTAGTTTTTCTGAAATTTTTTGTACTTAAATATATGTTATATTTGAAAAGAAAATGGATGCTTAATTGTTATATAGCTGCAATTACATACAATTTATCAATCTGTTTTTGTGACCCAGATGTCTACAAGTTAAGCTGGAAGAACTGTTGATTATGACTATTGTGATGTAAATAAGTGATGCACTATCATCATCTGTTATTCAAACGTGGTCATATTTTCATGTCAATAAATCACCATTTAATTATTTTCTTGGAATTCACACTTAAGTACCGTTACAATTTAGGTAGCCATCAAAGGCTTTCCCAACCCCTAGAATCCAGTATCATGGATCTTTTAAACATTAGACTAATCAGGAATAATTCTAACGTTAAAGATCTCAAGAGTACCTTTATAGTGTGTTTCGATTGGAATAAATTAGAAAGTACTATATTAAAATCTGTGTGGAAACTGATCCAGGTTAGTGGCCAAAATGTTCATTTTACTTGTTTCACTTATTGATGACAATAATTGATCATGGTCACTTGTAAATGCTCATCAATACCTGGAGTCTTTGGTTTGTTCAGCTGTAAGCTAGCATTTTTCAGGTCCTTGCTCTCTTTTGAATTATTAAATTCTATATTATTGTTTATAACCAGATTGTTGTTATTGTTATTATTTTTGTGCTATTAATGATGCAGGCACTGATTGCTGATTTTGAAGTCTCGGAAGGCATATATTCGCGGGCTCGCATTAACGATGCTGACTCAGTATGTTTATGGCTTGGAGCAAATGTCATGTTGGAATATTCTTGTGTAGAGGTACAGCTATTTTCATTTTAGATGATGACCGGAAGCTTCTTTTTAGTTAAGGAAACAATTATAAGTCTTCCAAAAATTCTGGTGCAGGCCACTTCTCTACTACAAAAAAATTTAGAAAATGCTAAAGCCAGTTTAGAGGTACTTGTAGCTGATCTTCAATTCTTAAGGGATCAAGTGACAATTACTCAGGTAATATTTGTCAAAATTCGAACTTTTCTCTCTTTATAGTGGCTTTACCTTGGTTCTAGCTTCCTTTTCTAGTAAATTTTACATGCACTTTGTGCATCGTCCACAGACTGGCATAATAACTTGACTTAGCCAAAGAGGCATCAAATTTGTTATGCTTTATTCGCTTTAAACTGGTGAATGTTGTAAATGTAGATAGTTGCTTCATGCTTGTAACTTGTAAGCTGGTCTACTAGCCTCCATTTATATATCCTTCATGCTATATGAAAATGTGATATTACCTAGTGTACCTGAGTTAATGAGATATAATCATATAATTGACATTCTTACAAAGTTGTTGAAAATCTTTGGGAAAAAAGTATTCTAAAAGTATTTTACCACCTTGCTTATCCATCTGCTTCCGAGACCTGTAGAGGGTCCATATAAATATATGTGAAACTATCTCTGAAAGCTTTTGACCCTTAAAGCACTATTATGCAGGTGACCATTGCCCGAGTGTATAATTGGGATGTTCATCAACGCCGGCTCCGACAAGCAACACCTGCTGCTAAAGACTCATGAAATAAATTCTAATTCCTGCCAAGATTTGGAGGTGGCAGAATATGTTTTTAGTTGAGATCATGGTTCCAAAAAGTTATTATACAATCTAAAGGTGAATGGATTATCTACTATAATTTTGTGCGTTAGATAATTCTTATTAGGTATTTATTACATGTGAACCTCCGGTAGAAGTTTTTGTCACTGAAGCTCATTTGCTGTTGGAATAGAGTTTTGATGCATGATGGTTTTTGGCAGTATGTAATATCAAAAAATAAGTTATTCAGTTTTTAGATTGTTGGGAACGTATTGTTGTGTAATCCACCCATGCTTGAGTTTAATTTGATTGTCATATATCTCGAAAATGAAATTAGATTTTGTTAAAATTTAAAATTTTGAAATCTGGGTTAATGGTGGTAGAAACTGGGGACCCAAAGAGACTTCTTCGATGTGAAACAATTGTATTGTCGGCATAACTTCACCAAAGGGAAGAGACAAGACAAGGCATCAAAATCGGTGGGTCTCTAATGATGTCAAACACCTCCTCAAAAGAGTTTGTAGATCTGGATGGTTTCTGATTAATTAGTAATTAAGGCTAATTAGTCAGAAATGATAACGATGTTAACATCTTCTTTTGATATGAAAGTCAACCAATGGCATCATTCCAGTTTCTGAAGTTAAAAAAAAGGACTTTTAGTGCCACTGAAAAATCAGGGAAATTAATCTATACTGTTCTAAATTCACAATTTAATATTTTTTTTTTGGGTACGAACACCTTAATTATCGTGTTAGTAACGTCTCTGTTTCATGAAGTTTGGTGGGTTTGCACTCTTTTGAATGTGTCAAACGGCTTTTTATTGGCTTGACATGAAATAGGCTATCCAGTTTTGTAGACTGGCTGTTTCTTTTTTTCGGTCCAGGTTTTCAAAAAGAGAAACAAAGCCTGTCGGTGTCTACAAGTCAAAAAGCTTCTTGAAACCGTATATATTTGTAGTTGACAAATTCTTGCTGTATTGGAAGTTTTCATCTTCTTCCATCTTGAGTCCTTTTCCCATACAAAATTTCAGAGACGAGAAAAATGGGCAAATACGAGTCTCATGTACATATGCGACTCACCATGTTAGACCACATACATGTATATGTCCTACCATTTGGAAATGGAAATCTTCCTCTATCTGCTACATTATAGAAAAGGGTATAGAAAAAAGACTAGATGAAATTTAGGCTAATAATATATAAAATAAAAAATAGATGAAGTTTTTATCTGGATTTTCAGTTAGGGAATTGTGGGATTTTTGTTTTTGTTAGAGATTCCCATGTCATACTTTCCCTAAAAAATATTAAGAAAAATCTATCGTGCATCTAATTGATTGATTTCAGATTTAAATTAAGAAGTAAAAGAGGCCCTACATTTAGCTCCCGTGAACCGCCATTAGAGAAGCTTTTATTTTTATTTCTTATTTCTTCTAAATGTTTGGACCTTGATGGTCTCAGTCAAGATTCCATGTCCATATCCATGTCCATGGAAGAAAAACCCAAAACAGAAGTCGAGTTTACCCTTTAGTTGACCTTCTCTCAAGAGGGGACCATAACCATTTATTAAATGAAAATGATACCTCCTGGGATGGAAGATTTAGAGGTCAGCTCATATAACAAATCCACATTCTTTCTTTACCTTCATTCTAACATTCTGTACATATTATATATAACACAAATACAAAGATAATAATGGCCCATAGCATTAAATTAGCAAGTTGGTATTTGGTATTTGGTAATCTTTTCAATTAAGATGATTAAAAATATCTATGTAAAGGGTTTTGACTGCTTGGCTATCTTACTAAATAAAATCTTTAATTTACTCTAAATAATAATTTTATTTTTCATATATCATATTAAGCTCAAAAAATGGCTGTTAGTGTAGCAGTGAAAAATTGATTTGATTTTCATATTTTTGAATCCAAAAAGAAGAATTTAAATTTTAATATGCTTTATTATTATTAGATGGTCTTATATTATAATGACACATGACTTATAATTTGAAATCTATGAAATTTTTTTATGAAAAAAATAACTCCATAATTTTTTTTTAGCATAGTGCATTGTATAAAAAAAATAAAAAACCGTTTTAAAAAAATAAAAATAAAAGACAAAAGAGTAAATCTTGAGCATCATGGTATTATCATCATATTCAATATAACTTTATAACAAAAGAAAAAAAATAAGAGAGAAAGAAAAGGCAATTGCTTGCCAAGGCTTAGACCTTGCATTCATGCAATCATGGCTAAAAAAGCAGAACCCCAAAAATCACACAATGTTTACAGAGACGTGCACGCAATCCAAGGCCGATTTGTCTTTCTCTCTATATGCTTCTTTCGATTCAAGTTATTTTGTCTGTTTGTGTTCTACGCGTTTTAAGCCTTTGCAGTATATGTTATTATTGTTATCTTTGCCGATAAAGAAATTTGTTGACTTTGACTTATCATGTGCAACCAAGATCCTACTGAGTCTTTTAAATTAATTAATTTTGAAAATATTAAAAAAAAAACAGTGTGTTCTATATTTTATTGCATATTAAAAAATTAATTTAAAAAAAAAAGAAGGTTGTGAAAGATTAGAGTAACCTAAAATTGCCGCAATCATCGCTGTCTGTTCTCACTCGTCAAGCTTCTAGAAATGAAACAGTCAACGGCTACTAAATTGAATTTACCTTTTTACATATTTTTAAAATTTACTTTTTTTTATGACAAAGGAAAAAGATTTATTGAGAAGAAAATTTTTGAAACAAAATAAACGCCATCTGCTTTTTCTTCCATTTTCTCAATTCAGGAGTAATTGTCGTGAAAAAAATATGAATTAATATTTCCTAACATTGTCATTTATGTTATTCCATTCATAACTCTCTATGTGTTTGTATATATATATATATGTGTGTGTAATAAATATTATAAATGTATTCGCACACAAAATATCATTTTCGCAGCTATTTTTATGAAACCAAATTAATATTGCACAGTGCAAAATGGGTCCAAAATTTATTTTTTTGCTCGTTGGTCCAAAAGCTTTACATATACCTTGTGGTCTATATCATACTTTTCGTTTTTAATTTTGGGTCAAACGCCAGGCCTTGGGTTGACTATTAAGACCCAAAGACTACAGTCTAGAAGAAAATGAAAGAATGTGAATAAATAGGATATTAAAAGCGGTTGTGACTTGGGATAACTTCAGCCTAAAGTTGATTGAGGATTACATAGATTATTTCATTACTTAAATCCCTCAAAATCAAAGAAAATTCTGTGAGCTATCCTTCTTCAACAATAAATATATATAAATTAGACAAAGAATAAGTGGTTGCGCGCCCTCTAAAATTATCTATCTTTTTTGTTCATATTATATATATATATATATACATAGACTAAACTGAAGTCTCTTAAATTAATGTTCAGTTTACAACCGCTATTAGTGGATGATGTCAACTTTTACCAAGAAAAACAAATGGGGTATAAAAGTTTGGTCCTAATTGAAAAAAAAAAAATTGTTATTCAAAATCCCTCCAATATTATTTACTCTCATATGATTTATATATATTGTGCCAAAATGGAAAGGAATTGTTCACTGTTCAAGTGTCAAAACGTTTCAAAATAATATATAGCATTGGTTGTATTTTTTAATCAACATTAAACTCATTACAATTGGGGATGGAATTTTTTTTATCTAGATAAGTTTCGAACTATGGACTTAAAGTGTTTCTCAAAAGTTTTACTATTGTAGAAATGACAAAGGAACAAGACGATGCTAGGATGGCATTGCTCATTCTTTGCCCCGTTTTTACTCCATTCACCACTTTATATTGAACTTGGACGGGAATTCTCCTGTGAAAAAACAGGGCGGATCAACAGGATTCCCTATTTATCCACAAAATACTAAATAAATAAATAAACATTTTTTAAACATAATTTTAATTTTTAACATAAAATATATATTTTTATAAATGAATTATATAAATATAATATTTATGAAACAGAAAAATCTCCACTTCATTAGAGAATTAGACAACCTGCAACCAATTTAAATATTACATGCTCAAATAAGTATATTTGAAAATTGAGGGTTTAAATCGCAAAATTTTACAAGTCAAAAGTATTAAAATGATATTTACCCTATAATTAATGCTTTCAACATTTTTTAAATTACGTTTTTTTATTTACTTATTACGAGGAACAATAATATTATTGAAATTGGTTCTGTTCTCTTTAATCATGATCTTAAATAGAATCATTCTCATTAGAATATAATAAATATACAATTCGATCTAAATCTAAACAAAGTTAAATGAGGCCTCTACCTTCTTGTGGATAAAACAAATGTTTGAACATTTGAACTTAAATCGACCTAAAATTCCCTCAGTACTAAAATATACAATAACATAAACTAAAATAAAGTAGTGTTTGGTCGGTGATAAAATATGGATTAGCAGTTTAACTTTAAATTTGGAAGAAAACTTTAATACTTGGCAGTTGGGTGTTATATAAATATATGCTTAATTTGATGCTGTCTAGAGAAAGCATCTTTGCAACAAGCTATTTACCAAAAAAAACTTTGCAACAAGCTAGTAAGCCTCTAATGGTATTTATTTTTTTTTTTATCAAAACCTCTAATGGTACTTTCTTTAACAATATTATTAATAAGTAAATAATATAAAAGAGAGACATCTCAAGCTTTATGTTTCATGCCAGCAAAAAAAAATGGATATACTAAATCTATCTTATTTAAAAGCTAACTGCATTGGTGATGCCATTGATTATTTATAAAAAGTTTATGATTCAAAATTGGATTATACTTGTAAATTAAATCAGATATTTATATTTTTAACAAAATACATTCACGTGTACCAAGAAAAATAAAAAAAAATAAAAATTGAAAAACAAGAAAACTTGATTAAAATAGAGCAATGAACGACCATATTTATAGCACTTCCATCTGCTTAGTTTTGTTTATTCGAGTCTTTTTGTCCAAAATTTTTTTTATCTCTATGTCTGTTATAGATATACATTATTGTACTTTGTGTTTACTACAATATTAGTCCAATTTTCCATAAACTTCTCAAAGAAAAAAAAAGAGAACAAAATAATTTGGAAAATTGGATGGGTCAATTCTAAAACAATCTTATTTGAGATCAGTTTTTTTTTTTTTTTTTTTTAAATTACATATATAAATATACATATCAATATATATATTATATAGAGCAGAAAATAGCGAAAGGATGACGGTGGCAGCAAAACCCTTCGTATCCACGCCTGGTTCTTGTATGGTTCAACAAACAAACACTCCCACAGATTAAAATATTCAAAGCTTTGACCCTTGACCTCTGCGTTTTCACATTATTTCCAGATCCCTACACAACCAAAGCTTATAATTTTTATTTTTAATTTCGATGTGTCAGCACTCAGCAGCGTAAAATTAAGCATGTGAAAAGGAATAAAAACCAAACTCTATCTCTGAATATTTAGAATGTAGAATTATCAATTTATTATCCTCGGTAATCTCTAACTTGCTCCTTAAGCAAAATCCCAGTCAACTAAAAAGTCTAAAATCCCATAAAATGATCATATTTTTTAATTTATTTTTTACCAAGTGTTGAATATTTGATAGTTATATATTTTCACTATTTATAAAAACATTATTGTAATTTAATTACCACATGTTAATTTGGTGAAGGAATATTGGTACTTGAGTAGACGAAAAGGTTACGGATAATTAATATTGGTTAAGTTGTAAAATCGATCAATCTTGTCCTAATAAAAATAAGGCGATCTCTCTTTTTTTCCTAATCATAAAGCCTTAAAAATACCACTTTTTGTTTGATGAAACTTTTTGAGGGTATGCCAAAAAGATCGCATGGGCATCTCTTTAGAAGATAATTGGTAAGATTATATAGAAGTGATGAAACTTTGGCACCAAAAGGTATATATTTATCATTATAAAGTTAAAATTTGAATTTAATTAAACTATGCATTTTCAAATTCCAAATGAAACTTTGAATCATCTCCTAAAGAAGTTTTTTTTCCCCATTATCCCCTAAATAAGTTATATATCACTTTTTAATATTAATTATAATAAATGAGTTTGATCAAGATGTAGTCTCATAACTTTGCATCAAATAAATGAACATTTGTATCAATAAATAAATAAAACATAAAAATCCAACGTACGTACCAATAGCTCTAATAAAGTGACCCATATCTAGTTTAAAATTTGAAAAAGTTGATTAGATTGCTGATCAAAACAATCAAGTTTATGAAGATGTATGTTTATCACCAAAATATTACTAATTTATATGAATGAGACTGTGAGAGTGATCTTAAGCAAAAAGTTAATTACATTGTTTCCTATTTCCTTCTTTACCCATATGTGTGTGTATATGTATGCATTAGAAACTTCCAATATTCGGAAAGCAATTAAAATAAAAAAATTATTGCAGAAATATAAAGAACCGATAGGCCAATAGCTTAGAAGAAGCGACGGATCCAATTTAAAATTCGAAACTTGATTGAAATTTGAAAAAAGAGAAAAGAAAAGAAGGGAAAAGAAGTGAAAAGAAATTAAATAACAGAGAAAAAGCAAAGATGTAGAGGGCGTGCATTAGAAGCAAACCATAGAATATACTACAAAACCGCGTAAAGTACATGCGCTTTGAAAAACAGATCACAATTTCACTAACCGTTGGATTTTACACGTAGATCCAAAAGCATCTTCTTCATAATTAAGATGGGAAGTTCGATGATTACACGTGGAAAACCAAAAACCAAAGACTAGCTTTATTATCCCTTAGGCCATGTTATGGTTGGCAATCAAGTTTGTTTCTCAAGAAAAGTAAGCAATAATTTCACCAAGAAAAACAAAATTGTTCAATTACACTAAATATTGTTTAAAAAAAATTCAATTAATACCAGCTGCGTCCATGAATATATATATATATATATATGTATGTATAAATATATTTTATAGATGGATTTGAGAAAGAAGTTTCCCAGAGATAAGCAAGTTGCTTTTTTCTTTTTTTCTTTGGTGAAAACAGATAAAAGCAAGCTGGTTGTATTTCAAATTGCCAATCATAGCTTTTTCTATGCATTGATAGCATTACTGAAGCTGACCACATCATGGAAAGCGATACAAGCTAGCTATCTATATAAAATACTAATAATCAAATAAAAAAATTAATTAATTTCGTGGGAGCTATTTAGCTATATATATTAACTTTTTTGTGCTATGAGCTATATATATATTAACTTGTTCAGCTATAATTAATGACACTATAATCTCATTGCTTAATCAATTTTCTTCTTGATCTCCCCTCTTTATGAAGTTAGCCCTTGAAAAAGACTAATCCAACGGTAATATAAAGAAAAAAAAAAATTGGATTCAATTGCATGTGTATAATGATTTGAATAGTTTTTCATAAACTAATTAATTCTTATATAAATATATATATATATATATATATATTAACTATTGAGTAATGAGATT